>JAESUZ010002278.1:0-59486 GCA_017311185.1 Proteles cristata cristata | reverse complement strand
GAAGTCTGACACCTAACCAACTAGTCGAGCCACCCAGGTGCCCCATACAGTATTATGTATGTGTGTGAAATTTTTTACCTATCTAAAATCATCCCCTATACTTTAATGTGTGATGAAGGGAAAATGGAGAGATAAGAACAAACAAAACTAAACCAGGTTTATTTAAATGTGCTAGTCAGGATTTATAGGTATATACTTTCTAGTAAAAGTCCCTCTACACATGAGAGGGACTATGGACAAGTCAAAAGTTATCATTATATAAGCACAATAAATGCATATGGCTTAAGAAATGACATAGAAACCAAATAATGACAGCCGTATTAAACCTTATTTCAGATCACTAACAAAGTTGTAACTGAAAAGGAAAATTACATGAATATTATCACATAACTTGACAGCAAGTTTAAAAGCAGAGGTAAAAATGAACCATAAAAATGAATTTATAAAAGTGGGGATATTTGTGTCAAATCAAATTCATATCTAATCCTAAAATATCTTAGGAAGGATAGAAGTTGGTGCTCTTTGAATCTCTCTTTATTAAATAATCTAAGCCATTAACTTGCCTACAGAAATCTTATACAGACTTAGCAAATATAGACTTTATATACTTTTCTGGGAGAGCCTTACATGCATTGGTAAGTTCTTGTGTTCAGCTACTTAAATACAGTGAAGGAAAGCATTAAATTATTATTTTCTACTATTAAAAGCATTAAATTCTTAAAATACACAGGAAGAAAAAATGTAAAATGTATTATTTCTTCTCAGTGCTCTATCATCTGGGTATGTTACTTTTGTTAAATGTTTTTAAAGGGTTAAATCAAGTGGGTTAAGGAATGCAGAATAGAGATTCCTATTTTTTTGTGTCCAAACTTAATCCTTTCACTACATTAGAAAGACATTCTTTTCCGTCATCTTTTCATCATTTTTAATCTTTCAGCCACCACACAAAACATTTTTTCTCATCCTTTTCTATGCCTTAAGTAACATTCTCAGAATTAAGAACAACTCTTCCATTGCCCTTTAACCCTTCATTAGGATTTAATAGAAGCAAATTTATGAATTAATTTACATTAATAGATAGGTATTACACAATATTTATGAATTTTGAAGGTTTTTTTTTCTGGAAATAACATTTATGTTTAATAATATCACACAGTTTAAATTAAAAAAGGAGATTAAAGGCAAAAACGTAATTTTATGCCTCTGTGTTAGGCAGTATTTTAAGGGCTTCCTGTATAATAACTTGTAGAATTCTTACAACAACCCTCTGCATTGTGTGCTATTGTGGTTACAAATCAAATATTGGTATACAGAAATAATGCATCACTTCACAAGGTCACAGATTTGGCAAATGGAGAAGCCAGGTTGCAGACTTCAGCGCCTATGCGCTTAGCTGCAATCCCACCTTTAAGCAATAAAAGTTTAGTTTGGGAAACATTTACTATTGCATACTACTAAGATGCAGGAAGTCCCACACTAATAAATAACCTGTCATAGGGAGAGCCAAGAGGTACATTAGTTAAGCTTGCCAAATATTTATAACTAATAAACCCTAAAATCTCAGTGGCTTACAGAAATTGATGTGAGGATGGGGCAAGGAAAAGACTGATAAATGGGTTTCCTTTTTTTTTTGGAACAATGGTCAATTCAGTTCTAAGAATAGCACTACCATTTTGGTGTGTGTTTTCTACAAACAAGGATATTTTCCCACAAAATGATGGAAAAAGTGAAACATTAACTTATGCACATTACTATCATTGAATCCTCAACACCCTCCCAAGTTTTGCTAATTGTCTTAATAATGTCCAGGATCACACATTACCATTAATTTAATTTAAATTAAATTTAGTTAAATTTAAATTTAGAGAGAACATGAGCTGGAGAGAGGGGCAGGGGCAGAGGAAGAGAGAATGTTTGTTTTTGGTATGGGTTTTTTTGAGAGAGAGAGAGAGAGCATGAGCTGGGGAGAGGGGCAGAGGAAAGAAAGAATACCTGTGCTGAGCATAGAGCCTGACTTGGGGCTCAATTCCACAACCTTGGGCTCAGGACCTGAACTGAAATCAAGAGTCAGATGCTTAACTGACTGGGCCACCCAGGTGCCCCGGGATCACACATTACTTTCGTTGTCCTGTCTCTGTAGTCCTCTTATATCTTCAGCTGCCCTTGACTTTCATGGCCCATGTAATTTGCTGATTACATGACTGTTATTTTGTAGAATGTTCCTTCATTTGGGTGTGTCTGTTTCCTCATGATTTGATTCAGGTGATGCATTTTTGTGAGGAATGCCAGAGAGGTGATGTAGTCTCCTTGTATTCTATTGATGGTGTATGATTATAGTTTTCCTTATTACAGCTGATGTTAGCTTTTTGGGTTTTTTCCCCTAGTTTTAATGAGACAAAATTAACATTCAGCACTATTTTAGTGTATACAGCATGCTTTGACTTAACATATATTGTGAAATGATTACCACAATAAATTTAGTTAACATTCATCATCTCATATAGATTAAAAAGCGCATTTCCCCTTATGATGCGATCTCATGCACTATATTCTTATAATAACTTTCAGTATATCATACAGCAGTGTTAACTATAGTCATCATGTTGTACATTACATCCCCATGCTTATAACTGGAAGTCTATACCTTTTGACCACCTTCCTCTTACTCCTTCTCCCTCACCCCCTGCATCATATCTCTTTTTCTGTGACTTTGCTTTTAAATTCTAAAAATAAGTGAGATCATACACTGTTTGTCTTACTCTGACATACCACACTTAGCATAATCCCCTCAAGGTCCATCCATGTTGTTGCAAATAGTAAGATTTCCCTCTTTTCATGGCTCAGTAACATTCCATTCTATTTTTTGAGGAATCTCCATTCTGTTTTCCATAGTAACTGTCTGAATATACAGTCCCACCGTAAATATAGTTGAGTTACATTTTCTCCACAATCCCCCCCATCTGCTCCCAGCATTTGTTTTCTTTTGTCTTTCTCATGATAGCCATTCTAATAGGAGTGAGGCGACATCTCATTGTGGTCTTGATTTGCATTTTCCAAATGATTAGTGCTGTTGAGTATCTTTTCATGTACCTGTTGGTTATTCATATGCATCTTTTGAAAAATGTCTATTCAGGGCTTTTGCCCATTTTGAAAATCAGATTATTTGGTTATATTTGTTTTGCTATTGAATTATATAAATTCTTTTTGTATTTGGAATATTAAGCCTTTGTCAGATACATGATTTGCAAATATTCCTTTCCAGTTCTGTAAGCTGTCTTTCCTCTTTGTTGATAGTTTTTTTTTTTTTTTTACCTGTGCAAGCTTTTTAGTTAATGTAGTTCCATTTATTTTATTGCTTGTGCCTAGTGTAATATGTGAACATTATTTCTAAGATCCATGTCAAGAAGCTTACCACCTATACATTCCTCTCGGAGTTGTATGGTCTTTGGTCTCACATTTAAGTATTTTGAGTTAATTTTTGTGAGTGGTATAAGATAGCAGTTTAGTTTTTCTTTTACATTTTGAATATTCAACTTTCAATACATGGTATCGAAAAGACTGCCTTTTCTCCATTGAGCATTCTTGGAAAATATTAGTTGATTGGATACGTGTGGGTGAATTTCTGGGCCCTTGATTCTATTCTGTTGGCTTATGTGTCCATTTTTGTACTATTATGTTTTTGTGTTCATACTCTTTTGATTACCAAAGCTTTATAGGTAGTTTGAAATAAGAAAGTGATGCCTCTCACTTTGTCTGACTTAGGATTATTTTAGCTATTCAAGGTCTCTTGTGGTTCCATATCAATTTTAGGATTGTATATCTGCTTCTATAAAATAAATGCCATTGGAATTATTTTTGTATTTTATTTTATTGAAGAATTGACATACAATATTGTATTAGTTTCTGGTATACAACATAGTGATTCAATATTTGTATACATTATGAAGTGGTTGCCACAATAAATCTAGTTACTTACTATCTGTCACAATACAAAGTGGTTACAATATTGTTGATTATATTCCTTGTGCTATACGTTATATCCCCATGTCTTATTTATTTTATAACTGTAAGATTATACCTTTTAGTCCTCTTCATTTATTTAATCTATATTCCTACACTCCTCACTCCTGCCAACCATTAGTTTGTTCTCTGTATCTGTAAGTCTGTTTTTGTTTTTGTTTTTTTGATTCTACATATAAGTGAAATCATAAGATATGTGTCTGACTTATTTCACTTGGTATAATACCCTAGCTGCATTCATGTTGCAAAAGGGTGAGATTTTATTTTTTATTGATGAGTAATATTCCATTGTGTGTGTATGTGTACAGTACATTTTCTTTATTAATTTATCAATGAACATTTAGGTTGCTTCCATATCTTGACTATTGTAAATAATGCTGTAATGAACATGGTGATGTATAGGTCTTTTGAAATTAGTGTTTTCATTTGCTTCAGATATATACCTACAAGTAGAATTGCTGTATCATATGGCTGTTTTATTTTTAATTTTTTGAGGAACCTCCATACTGCTTCCCATAGTGGCTGTACTAATTTATTTCCTTTCCTTTGCATCCTCACTAAAACTTGTCATTTCTTGTCTTTTTTGATACTAGCCATTCTGATAGGGTGAGATAGCTTATTGTGGTTTTGATTTGCATTTCCCTGATGGTCACTGATGTTGAACATCTTTTCATGTGTTCATATTTACATTGGAATTTTGATAGGGATTGCATTAAAGATCGCTTTTAGTTTCTTTGGACATTTTAAGAATACTATTTCTCATCCATGAATAGGGTTTACATTTCCATCTATTTGTATCTTCAATTTCCTTCTAGTTGTTTCATATTTTTTGATGTAGATAATTTTTACCTCTTTAGATCAATTTATTTCCAAGTATTATACTGTTTTGATGCTATTGTAAATGGGGTTGGAGGCTTCATTTCTTTTTTGGATAATTCATTGTTAGTTTATAGAAATGCTACTAATTATTGTATGCTAATTTTGTATACTGAAACTTTTCTGAATTGGTTGATTAGATATAATAGGTTTTTGGTAGATTTTGTTAGAGTTTCCATGGATGAGAGCTAATTTTACTTCTTTTGCAATTCTGATAACTTTTGTTTTTTTTTAATTTATGTATTTGGAGAGAGAGAGGTGAAGGGACAGAGAGAGAGAGTGAATCTCAAGCAG
The DNA here is from genome assembly GCA_017311185.1 of Proteles cristata cristata. NCBI lineage: Eukaryota > Metazoa > Chordata > Mammalia > Carnivora > Hyaenidae > Proteles > Proteles cristata. The sequence goes on along the minus strand of JAESUZ010002278.1, from coordinate 54,296 downwards.
GCTCCACACTCTCAGCATGGAGTCCCAAGTGGGTCTCAAATTCATGAACCGTGAAATCATGACCTGAGCCAACATCAAGGGTCAGATGCTTAACTGACTAAACCACCCAATCACTCCTTTTTGCTTTTTGGCCTAATTGCTCTAGATTAACTTCCAGTACTATATTGAATAGGAATGGTGATAGTGGGTACCTTGTATTATTCACCTTGGAGGAAAAGTTTCCCAACTTTCATCACTAATGATGACAGCTCTAAGTTTACCATATATGGTCTTTGTAAAGTTGAGGCACACTGCTTCTATACCTGATTTGTTAAGAGTTTGGCCATGAATGGATGTTGATTTTTTTTTCTTTTGTTGTAATGTAATCACCTTTATTGATTTGCATATGTTGAACCATCTTTGCATTAGAGAAATAAAACCCATTTAATCATGATAACAAACCCTTTTAATATGCTGAATTCAGTTTGCTAGTATTTTACAGGCAATTTTTGAGTCAATATTCATCAGGGCCATTAATTTGTAGGGTTTTTTTTTTCTCTAATAGTGTCTTTTTTTGTCTTTGGTATCAGGGTGATACCCTGGCCTGATAAAATAAGTTTGTTTTAGAAGAATTTGAGAAGTATTGATATTAATTCTTTTTAAAATCTTTGGTAAAATATAGCAGTGTAGACTTCTAGTCCTTTTTCTTTGTTACTGATTCAATCTCCTTACTAGTGATTGGACTATTTAAATTTTCTTTTTGATTCAGTTTTGATAAATTGTATGTTTTGAAGAGTTTTTTCCATATCTTCTAGGTTGTCCAGTCATTGGTTTGCATTCATAATTGCCTCCTATGATCTTTTGTATTTCTGTAGTAGATGAATAATCAGTTGTAATCCCTTAGTTTTCATTTATAATTGTGTTGATTCCAATGCTTTTTTCCTTGGTTAGACTTGCTAATGGTTTTTCAATTTTGTTAATATTTCCTATTGTTTTTCGTTTCATTCATTTCTTCTTTAATCTATATATTTTCTTCTAATTTTTGGTTCTCCAATTTTTTAAGGTATATAGTTAGATTGTTTGAGATTTTTTTTTTCTTAATGTAGGCATTTCTTGATAACAACTTCCCTCTTCAAACTGCTTGTGCTTCATCCTATAATTGTTGATATATTTTCATTTTTGATTGTCTAAATCCTTTTTTTCCTTTTGATAGCATTCCTAAAATTTTAAAGGATTTAGGTCTTTTTCCTCTCATCTTACATTTTAGGTTATTAATATTACTGTTTACATATCATATCATGTATCCAATAACATTGTAGTTATGGTTATTTTTAGTCTTTTTATCTTTAACTTTTAAATCAATTGTAAATAAATTATGTACCAACATTACCCTATTACAGAATCTAACTTTGCGTACATATTTTTCATTACTAGTAAGTTTACATTACCTTCTTAGGTTCTTATTATGGTAATTAGTATACTTTTACTTTCAAGTGACTCTTTTTGGCATTTCTTGTGTAATACAGACTTAGTGGTGATTAAGTCCCTTACACCACTTGTTTACTTGGGAAAGTTTTTATCTCTCCTTCTCTACTCAACAATGCTGTCTTTCAGCATTGAAAACAATGCTGAAGACACTGAATTCTTGGTTGACATTTTTATTTCAACATTTTGAATACAACATCCCATTTTCTTTTAGCCTGAAAAGTTTGTTGAGAAATCTGCCAATTATTGTGCTTTATGTAACCTCTCCTTCCTCTTGCTGCTTTCAAAATTCTTTATCTTTGGGTTTTGGCAATTTAATTACAACATGTCTTGGTATAGTTCTATTTGGGTTCAAACTTTTTTTGGTCTCATGGATCTGGATGTCCATTTTTCTCCTCAGATTTGAGAAGTTGTCAACCATTATTGTATGAAGTATACTTCTTACTGTCCCTTTTTCTTCTCCTCCTAGAATTATCATAATGAGGGTATTGTTTCTTTTGATGGAGTCCCATGGGCTTCCTTTCCTTATTTCTCCTCTGGATGGATAATTTCACATGTCCTGTCTTTTAGGTCATTGATATTTTCTTCTGCATATTGACTCTGCTTTTGAAGCTCTCTATTGGGTTTTTCAGTTCATGGTGTTTTTCAACTGAGATTTTCCTAATTGTATTTAGTTGTATGTCTGTATGTTCCTGTACTTTACTAAACTTCTTTAAGAGGATTATTTTGAACTCTTTGTCTAAAGTACATAGATCCCCATTTCTGTGGGATCAGTTATTGGGTCTCTGTTTGTTTCCTTTAATAGTATCATGTTTGCCTGATTTTTCATGGTCCTTGACTTTTTTATGTTGGCATCTGCAGATTTGGTTAATGCTCTCATCTTTCAGACCTTACAGGTTCACTTTGGCAGAGATAGTTATTTACCAGTCAGCTTGCTTTGGGTTTCTGGACACGTTTGCTAGTAACACCTTTGAGGAAGTAGGGTTTTTTATCAGAGGCTGTTGTGAGGACACCCTTTGTGCTCTGGGGTTGAGGGACAACTGGCTGAGAATAGTTGGGCAAGACTGCTGGTTTGGTTTCCTGCCCAAGCATAGCTCTGGGTGATTGTCTGAGTTCTTTGGTCAGTCTTGCTAGTGGTCAGAACTTGGTATATATATTCAGTATGTGAGGTTATAAATCTGCTTCCCTGCCTTAGCAGGGTGGCAGACAAGACCCCAAGGAATCCTTGTAGCTTGGGGACCTAAAACAGACAATCATGCAATGAATTCCCTGGCCAGACAGGTCACCAGTTTTGTTTTGGTGATAGAGAAACCCACAGAATGTGCCCTGTATTCGAGTTTTACTTTGAGCAGTTTTGCTAGATGGACTATGCTAACTGGTCAAGTACCTGAGGTCAATATTCATCAATGGGCAGGGCTATGAATTAGTTTCTCTGCAGGGGCAGAATGGGAGAACTGGCTTCAAACTCAAAAAATTCTTTATGATCTTATGTCAAATGAACTCATGCCCTGTATCCTGCCTGAAAAAGGCCTCTGGGTTTGTTCTGTGGTTGATTGGTTCTGCCTATCAGACTTTCCACTCAAGCATACCTGGGCTACAGAGTTTTCTACGTGTTCTGGCTTGGTTTTCTGGTTGGGTGGACTCAGGGGCTACACTCAGCAGTAAATGAGGCTTCAAAGGCATAATAGGAAGACCAGCTCTAGGGAGATTCCCTGGTGTTCCTGGTTGGGATTTCTGATCAGCAGGTATCAGAGGCTATACTCAGTGGTAGGCTGGACTATGATTCAGCCCTACCTATCTGGGTTGGGGTAGACCGGGCCCTAGGGCCAAAGAGGAGCTTGAGTTTAATAACTGAATCAGGAATATTTATACCCTATCAAGTTCCCTAGTCAGAGTGCATTACCATCTTGGCTGTACAGATAAGTAAAGCCACTGATTAGGGCTACTATTTGGGCACTGAAAGTAGAAACTCCATCTTCCAAGATCTGAGTGCTGGTCATTAGAAGCCCTTCCTCTATCACAGGTTCCTAATGGTCAAGACCATCACATTCCCTAGCAATCCCCATGTGACAGACCTGAGAAAAGAGGCTCCCAAAAAGAGACCCATTATTGAGAGAGATGGTTATCCCCTTCCACCCTCTTTTCCCATTGGGGAAAGGATAATGTGGTCAATGTGTAGCTATTCTTTTACCCTTCTAGTGCAGTCTGTCTTGGGCTCTGTAGTACAGTAGTATGCTTCAGCCTTATCCCCATGTCTTCAGATTTCCTTACTGGTGTCTTGTCCATGAATAGCTGTTCTTGTGAGCTGAAGCAAAGTTAGGAGACTGATTCATCGTACTGGTGATGTCCCTTACTAGGTGGCTTCTTTACATATTCATTTAGGAACCCAGCCTAATGGAGGCTTTACCATTTCCAACAGACTTAAAGGGAATTATGTATTTACCTAAAAGTTAGAAATTATGCTCAAAGAAAATTTCAGTATCTCTAACAATTTCTAGTAAAGAACCTATACAGACCAATATAATTATGCATCTAGCCCTCATGATAAACATATCTTTATAGAAAAATAAGTTTATAAAGTGAGTCTCACCCAGATTGTACAACTGAATATTTAACATACAGTCATCTAATAATCACATGATTTCCCACACATTTTTTCTTATATAAAAATAAGATACTGCTGACTAACAAGTATTTCTCTGCTTTGTCTGGCTGTTTTATTCATTAGCATTTTGTTTAAGCCATCAAACTCTTATGAAATAAGTTAACATAGGTTTTTGGATATAGCTCATGCTTTCTCTCTCTGAAAAATAAATAAAACATTAAAATTTTTTAAAAAATTTCAAAGAATGCTAGCAGTGTGAAGACCACCCTCTATAAAGCCTTTCCTATATGATTTTTGGTACAAAGAAGCAAAGCATAACATTGGACACATGCTGACATTTCATTCTTAAACTGGAATGTCAGAGAAATTATTCATTTTCCATGAGGCAGAGTAAGGGAGAGAATGTCAGCGACATGCTAGGGGAGTTAAGCTAGAAGAGCTCTTTGATAGGTAGCTAGTTTGGCTGGGAGCAGACAACAGCAGTGTTTCCATACTTTAAATATGAATTAATCTCTTACCAGACACTTACCTGACTGAGCCACCCAGGCACCCCTCAAAGTTTCTTCAGTCCAACAGGAATTTATTAAGATAAAAAGAAAGGTCCGTATCATGATACATTTAATGAGAACACAATCGGATTTAAAAAATTTATAACTGGTGGTTTACAATCGAAAAGCAGATGTACTCATGCAAAAGTCAAATGATCTGATATGTCAAGGAAGCAAAACACTATTTAAGCAAGTCTGAAAAATTAAACATTGGTTAATTGATATACTGAGAGAACATTTTTATGCCTTTGTTCTCTTTGAAAAGATGCAAGAAAACCTTTCAGAAAGAAATAAAATAAATTCGACATTATTTGTAAAAATGATATTTGGAAGCTATATATTTTCATTTTAATATATTCTTCTTTTTCTCAGACAAAATAGTAAATAGTTTCTAGTTCATTTAATTGTATAGTAATTCAGGAAGAGGGTGTGGATACATCTCATATGTCAAGAAATGAATTTTTTCTTGCTTTAAGGAATTTGGAGTTCTATTTTGAAGACTTGTTATAATTTTGCAATATGTCATATGAATCACAGCTGCATCTAGAACTACTGCTATGTAAAATCCACTGCATTGAAGGTGGCATAAACCTTTCTACAATGACCAGGTAATTGATGCTTCATGTGGAAGTATAAACACAGAGCAAGAAAGTTACTGCAGATTTCATGGAAATACTAATTAAACTGTGACTTATATACACAATCAGGTGAGCTAGATTCAGTTCATAAGGTGAAACTCAGAAGAGATATATTCAATGGTCAAAATGAGAAAAAATATTAAAAAGTTGGTAAAGTCATAGCCTGTTTATACTCCATCACCTTCTGAAATCTAATAAAAAATGGTGGATGAAGGAAGGATATTTTTTATAGACTGTCTCTGTGTTCTCCAATCTCTATTTCTGATGCAAGAAAAGCATCATAGTGGATCAATCATAATGAAAGGAGAGAATATGAACGGCATCGAGGTTTATAGCAGAGATCAACTCTAATCATCAGACAAAATTTCTAAGGGCTACAAGTTTCACTGAGAATGAATATCTTCTGTCTGGGTGACTACTTGTTTTGAGGAAGGAATCCCAAAACTGATTTATCAACGTGGTTTGTCTTTCCCTTAAAATTGTGATTCCCAGATCAATACCCATCTGCTGGCCTTAACCATTGCTCATCAAACAGCTGTGCTAGATCAAATTTTCTAGTTAAAAAATGAATTGGCATGAAAAAGTTTCAACACTAAGCATATGCACAGGAAAGAAAAGAAAACAAATACAGCAATAATGACGAACACAAGAAGACTATGCAAACGGAAATCAAAGACAAGTGTGATTAGATTTATAGAAAAAAATAAAAAGAAAACAAAACAAGAAGATATAAACTGAAACAGGAGAAAAATTTCTAGGCAAAAAATGCAAAATAGATTCCAGGAAAAGTTGGCATGAATAAGGATAATAAACTTGAAGGGTCAAGAATGAGTTCTATGATATTCAGATAGAAAAATCAAGTTACATAGAAGGAAGAGCATGAAAAACTGGTGTCATTATCTTCAGCAAATTTGTGTCACCCAACAGTTGAGCAATATATAGAATTCCAGGAAGAAATAAAAGAAAATATGCAACTTCCAAAGAATTTCACAAAAACTCTCTCCTAATGTGTATACACTCAACAAATGGAACCATCTATAAGCCTTTCCTGATAAAGAAAAATTATTTGATAGAAACATTAAATATTTAACCAACTATTTGATTTGAAGCATATACAAATCAGGATGGGTGAAACTTTGATGTGTAAGGAATTGGTTCTTTATACATAAATATAGATATGGAACTTCAAGGATTATGGACATAGAAACGAGAATAGTTTAAACCTTGATAATGGGAGAAAAAAAAGAAACAAATGACAAACAGCTATAATGTTCCTCATGTTCTTCAGTTTCATTGGAAGGGATTTGCACATTTTCCAAAGTTGTATATCAAGAAGTTTGCTTATATATCTGCATCTATCTATCTATATATATATCTGCATCTACATATATATATATATATACACATCTATCAAAACACTATAGAGAATTAAGGTTACATGCCACATAGTACTTAAAAGGTTCTAATTCAAGCTGATGGCATAGAAAGATCCTGAATATACCTCCTATAAAATTTCTGAACAACTCTTATGGATAAGGCAAATTAAAAAAGCTCACGTTGAAGTGAGTAGAGAGTTGTGAAGTGAGACAAAGTTCCCATTAAGTCCCATTCTGGAGAGATAATGGAAAACCCAGTGAGCATCTAATTTAACACATGTCTAGGAGCTACCTGGGGTACTTTCCAGGGATGAGATAATGGAAAACCCAGGCTATCCTTGAGGAATAAAGAGTTTAAAACCCACATTGGCCACCCCAACTTTTTTTTTTCTTCCCATTTAACCCCTTGTATTCCATATCTCCTCCCCTTTCCCTATTCCTTTTTTTTTTTTTTTTTTTTACAAATAGTTTATTGTCAAGTTGGTTTCCATATAACACCCGATGCTCATCCCCATAAGTGGCCTCCTCCATGTCCATCTCCCCCGTCACCCCCACACCCATGAGTCCTCAGTTTGTTCTCAGCATTCAAGAATGTTCTCATGGTTTGCCTCTCTCCCTCTCCCCGACCATTTCTGCCCTTCTTCTCCCCCCATGGTCCTCCGTTAAGTTCCTCCCAATCCTCCTATACATGCAAACATATGATATTTGTCCTTTTCTGCCTGACTTATTTCACTCAGCATAACACCCTCAAGGTCCATCCATGTTGCTACACATGGCCATATTTCATTGTTTCTCATTGCCATGTAGTATTCCATGGTATAGATAAACCACATCTTCTTGATCCATTCATCTGTTGATGGACACTTAGGCTCTTTCCATGTTTGGGCTATTGTGGAGAGTGCTGCTATGAACATTGCGGTACATGTGCTCCTATGCCTCAGCATTTCTGTATCCCTTGGGTAAATTCCTAGCAGTGCTATTGCTGGGTCATAGAGGAGTTCTATTGGTAGTTTCCTGAGGAACTTCCACACTGTTTTCCAGAGGGGCTGCACCAGTTTACATTCCCACCAACAGTGTAGGAGTGGCCACCCCAACTTTTAAGACCTGTACCAAAGAGGTGAGCCCCTAAAACATCCAGCATTGAAGACCTGAACATGAACTTGCCCCATGTACATGAGACCCACAGGGCCATTGTGAATGGAGAAAAGGCTCTTAAGGGCTTATACCCTAGGACTCACCCCCACCAGGGACTAGTGTGGAGGCAGGCAATTAAAAAGTGCAAAGATATTTTATGAAACAGACTTAGTTGCTTATCTTAAAGCAGTGGCCTAAGGGGTGAGCATCTAATTTAACACATGTCTAGGAGCTACCTGGGGTACTTTCCAGGGATGAAAGCTGGCAGATGGCATGTTTGGGCTCTCTTTTTGCTTCCTCTAGCTCACTAACATCTCCCAGAAATTAGCTTATACTCTGTCTGGTGCCTTGATTTTGACAGCAGCTGTCAGTAGATACCTCTAAATTTCCTGGCTCTGGAACAAGTGGGGCTCATGGTCCCCACAAAACTGTAACCAACAGAGAAAGAGTCTTTGACTAGCTACCACCCCAAGGACACAGCAAGAGACCACAGCCCGATATCACTAATCACCAGGGAAATGCAAATCAAAACCACAATGAGGTGTCAGTTCATACTTATCAGCATGGCTAGAATCAAAAAGATGAAAAAGGAACCCTTTTTTCATTGGTGGCTGTAAACTTGTGTAGCCACTGTGGAATACTGTATGGACATCCCTAAAAATTTAAAACTAAAAATACCAGATGATCCAGCAATTCTACTATTGAATATTTACCCAAAGAGAAAGAAAGCACTAATTTTAAAAGATATATGCAACTCTGTGTATTGCAGCATTATTTACAATAGCCAATATATGGAAGCAACCTAATTGTCTACTGATAGATGAAAGGTTAAGGAAGAAGTGATGTACATACACAGGAATGTTACTCAGCTATAAAAAAGAATGAGTTCTTGCCATTCGTGAGAGAGAGAAAGACAAATACCATATGGTTTCACTTACATGTGGAATCAAAAAAAAAAAAAAACCCAAAATGAACAAAAAAGTAAAAACATACCCATAAAGAGAGAATAAAATGATGGTCACCAAGAGGGCAAGTTTGACAGGACACCAAGGATATGTGATGGGAAGTAGGAGGTACAGGCTTTTAGTTGTGGAATGAATAAGTCATTGGGATTAAAGGTACAGCATAGAGAATATAGTCAATGATACTATAATAGTGTTATATGTGACAGATGTCACATTTGTGGTGACCATAGCATCTTGTAGAGAGCTGTTGAATCACTACAGTATACACCTAAAATTAATGTAATATTGTATGTGAACCAACTTCAATATAAATGAAAACAAATGAAACATAGAACAAAACCATATAAGAAAGGAAAAGGGAAAGTACACAATGAATAAAATGATGAAATAAAAGGTCAAATATATATAATAAATGTAAATTGCATAGAATTACTTATTAAAACAAAAGTATTCCTATTATTTGAAGAAAAAACTAATACAAAATATATGCTCTTATATTGACGAAAGGCTAGGTCCATAACCCAGCTTTCCCACTTTTGAGCTATGTGTCCATAGGTAAGATATTTTTACCTCTTTGAATCTTTTTCCTTTATCTTTCAGTGGGACTAATATAAGTACCTATCCCACTGGATTGTCTGGAGATGAAACTACTGATATTTGTACAATACATAGAACAGTGACTATCTTGTAACAAACATTATAGAAATATTGGTAAATAAAATAAAATAAAATAAAATAAGTAAATTAATAGGATGAATTATAAATATACTATGAGGCATACATATTCTGGAAAAGGGTATCTACAGTGATTAGAAAATTGTTAAAGATATAACAGTGAACAGATTGCAGAATTGTATCATATCCTTTGAATGTCTCCAAGTACTAAAAATAAATACAAACACACCATTTTAACAGTAGCACCCTCTGGATTTTGAGATTGGCAAATTTGGAGTAATTCACCTGAAACAATTCTTTGGGAATTATTTAAATTTTTCACAAAGAGTAGGCATTTTTTTAAATGTTTATTTAAGTTTGAACTAGAGAGAGGGAGTGGGGAAGGCACATAGAGAGAGACAAAAGATCCAAGCAGGCTCTGCACTGACAGCAGAGAGCCCAACATGGTGCTCAAACTCATGAACTAGGAAGTCATGACCTGAGATGAAGTCAGATGCTTAATCACTGAGCCACCCAGGTGCCCCTAGGGATGGTTTTATACTAAATTTATGGAGGGAGGACGTAGAATCATTTGAGGAAATGGTAATAAATGCACTTTTCTGTCCCAAATCTACTGCCTCTCCTTTTACCTGTCTGCGTGAACATAGCCATGGCAAAATGACTTTGTTAACCCCCAACTTACATTTTATTCTACTTAGTTGCCTTGCCAACTAAGGAGGTTTCAAAAGTGAGCTGATGCAGATTGGTGTATCAGCACAGGGGCTTTTCACACTTTTCCTCTGCTCATCACTTTCCAAAGTCTGACCCCAACTGAACTCCTTAGCTGTCATTTCTGACCATTAGCAATATGTGGTTTCCTTATTTTACAGTCTTCATTTCCATCTCTTTTATGTTTTTATAATAAACATTGTGGGCTCTGGGAACAAAGTGCTGGGTTTAAATCCTGGTTTTTGAATCCTGGTTCCACCACTGACTCAATGGGTAGCCGGATACCCAGTTTTCCTCTGTAAAATATGAGGATAAAGAATACTGCCCTCAGATAGTGTTGAGAAAATTGAGTGGTATATAGCCATGTCTATCTTTCTTTTTCTCCCTCAATATGTTTTTTCTTCCTCCTCAGCAGTCATTGAGTTATAAAAATGCAAGAGTTCATTTGTTTTGTAATAATCAGTAATATGTTTCACTGTATTTAGTGGCTGTTTAAATAGATTTTACTATAACTCTGAAAGAAATGAGAAATCTCTGTCTACATTCTTTGTTCCTCGCTTGCAACATGTTAACTGTGAAATGCAGATTTACAGACTTTGCCTTGAAGTTATCGTTCTTAATACAGTACTTCTATTCAAACTGTTCTAACTTAAATTACTTTATTAATTCTATATTCTTAATTTCCACTCATTTATGTGTACCATAGATCTATTTTTAAAGGATTAATCGTTTCTTTCTATTGAATGTCATCAATAAGTTCTCTGAAGTTTTTAAAATTTCAGGAAATGCAAGTAAAGCAGGGACTAAACTTCAATCCAATTTACCCAGATCAGACAAAAAAAAAATCCTTATTGAACTAATGTACAATGGCTTTCTCTGCAGGTAAACCACAAGAAAGAAGAAATCATCAGTTTTAGTACTCATGTATCCAAAAATACTTATGGAGAATCTTAATTATCAGTGACCGTTCAATGTCTGGCAAATTCTATAATCTTTTGTGTCTTTATAATTAAAATAAATTAAGTAGTGACAATACTATCAGTATAATTTTAAAAAGGATATAACTCACTGAATTGTTATTATGATTAAGCTAAATGATGCAATGAGAAATCACTCAACTTAGTGTCCGGGATATATCAAATGCTCAATAATTATTTAGTTTTCTTCTCCTAGAGAATCAGCCTATACATCACATGCATATAAAACAGCCACACTTTCTACAAGGTACAAAGCCAAGTAAACAACATAGCAGCCCCCAAATCAGATGATCCTAGCCAGAAATCATCTTGGGGGGAATAGAAAACTGCAATGTCTCTTTCCTCTCAGTTCTGAGAAATGTAGCTTGGATAGGTCTATCTCCCATAGAGTGGCTTTTTTGGCCTTTGCTCCATCTTCCTGTTTGTCCAAACCCTATTTCCTGCCAATCCTATTTCAAGATTGACCTGATTCTAGGTGCTTCACTGCCAGTTCTGCATCTTACCTGCTTCCCATCACAGGACTATGAGGACAGTTTATGAGAAAGGAAGATCTTCACTGCCTGCTGTGGCAATGAGCCTGCCCCTGTGGCCACCTTGGCTTTCACTTTCTTTATGTTGGATCTGGGTCCACTTTTTGATTACCTGTCTTGGATTTGGATGTAAAGCTTCTGAGATTAATACCATAAGCCTTACCTCCCAAATTACCCTGAGTATTCTTTCCATTATATAAATGTTTATAGCATGAATGCCATTTAGCAGACATGCAGTAAGCAAAAACTAATGATCAAGTACTATGTGAAGTATTAGGGATTTAAAGATAACTAACCATGACTCCCTACTTTCAAACCTTCACCTAATAACTTTCAGCAATTTTTTTCCCTATTTCTGTTGTTACTCACTTCTTTAAGAGAACAGAGATCCAAGATCAGAAACTCTACATCTCATTCAGCCAAATTGCTGTACCAGATTTCTTAGCATAAATGTTCAGGGGATACTGCTGGCAAAGAGCTTCAACAGAGTAGTAATAAAAATAACATCCAACATTTACTGAGAGTGTTTTCAAAAAGGTTTTACATATATTAACTCATTTATTCCATATAATCATAGCGTGATGCCATTATTATCTCTGTTCTAGTGATGAAATGGAAAAACAGAAAAAATAACCCAGATCCCATAGCTTGTAAATTAGAGCCGTATTTTGAACTCAGCTCCATAGCACTGGAAAACATCACTCTCACACATATGATTACCAGTAATAAATATAAATATACATAGAGATATTACTACACTAGTGGGATGCTAGAATATTACTATCCTAGACTATTGCTTTACTTCACCAGTATTCTGAGATTCAAGTGCTGCAAATTGAGTCATATACTACAGCCATTTCAATAAATATATATGAGTTTTACTTTCAACGAATCTTTAAATTATACAGTGTATACATTTCCTTGATACATAACTGAAAAACCAGTAGCATGCAAAGGCCAATACACAGCAAACATATACTACCCATCCCCTGAATTGTTTTCTTGGATTTATACTATTGGTGTCCCAACCTGAAGATTTCTATTCATTGCCTACTTATCTTCCTGCTTATAGTTTAACTTTCTCTAGTCAAGTTCAAGACTTCATGAAAGAATGTGAGTTTCTTCAAATACTTGATGGTACTGTCCATTTAGATAGAATTTGTTAATTCTGTGAGCATGAATTTTGTTGATATAACCAATACTAATTTTAAGGTATATATTTATCTCACCTAGTAAACTGGGAATGAAAGAATTTCATAAAATTCACAAGCACTGGAATAGAACACTTTCAGAAGATGATTATATTTAATGCAGGGATCATTTCAAAATACCAGACACATACAAGTATAAAGAGTTTACTATGTATTGTACAGTAGGTTTTTGTATTTCCTTGTATGTTCTCTTTTCTAGGAACTTATTATTACATTTAAATTGCTACAGAATAGAGTTCCTATGTAGGAACAGCAATGTTTTTAGCAATTGTAGATGTTCTGCTGTCAATGTCAAGCTTTATAGGTTGCTTCTTACAGAGTTTTTCAGGGTTAACCAAAGTAGTCCAAAATCTATGGCCTGACACATTCTATATAGCAGCCCTTTCAGTATTTCACAGAGATTTGAAGCCAAGCTAAATTGAGAGTCCTGAATTCCTGAATTTTAGAAAAAGTCAGAACTGTCTAAACACTATTTTCTATACTCTCTAGAAAATGTATAGTGGCATTTTTTTCTTTCTCTTCTCCCTCAGTATCTATTATCAAGCCTTCTCTGCCTGGCTGATTTTGAACAAGTTAAAAATCTTACTGGGTACAGCAAATCTCATGTTCTTTGGACTTTTATCTCTATAATTAGAAATATGGCACTTCAAATGTGAAAAATGCCCATATGTAATTGAGAATTTATGAAGCTATTGAAAATAAGACCCTTTAAATATAAAAACATCTTGAGCAAATGAAGCCCCACCCTCACCTCTCTGTTAACTGCCGATTAACAGTAAATGCTAGAGCAATAATTGGCAAACTTTAGGATATCTACAACAATACCTCAGGATACACAGAAATGCTTAAAGTTTCAGACGCCTCTGATTGACATAAATATTAAGACCCACATTTTAAGAAATGTTTATTAGAAATTTAGAAAGACCTTAGAAAATTTTAATTGTCTAAAAATATAGAATATGCTTATAAAATAAAAAAAAAGAGAATGGACACTAGTATCAATTTTCTTTGTCAAAAATGTACAATGAACAGGAGCCTTTAAAAGATACAATATTGCAAGGTGCGGGCAATTGTGTAGGTATGCTCTATAAACTCATACTTGACAGAAAAGATTGCATGTGAATTTAATTCTTAGTCCTCAAAATTTTACATGCTGTTCTGATTTGTAAGTACGTGATTAACTTTGTAACTTGTTATTTAGGAACCGTTTTCTTTAGACTTACTCTGAATGCTGGACAATGTGGTTTTTAGTTCATGCTTACATGGAATTATCATGGTGTATGTTGGCAGAAATGTCAGTGTTTTGCAGCTTGCAATAAACTGGCTCACTTTTTTAAATAGGAAAAAATGAATAATCAGCGATGTGATATAATTTCAAGAAATCCACTCAGCAGTCAACTTTAGCTTTAAGATTTGACTAGCTTGGACAATATCAAGTTTGAAATTATGTCTATAATTTGCATATAATTTATGTAGCCTTATCAGCACAACTTTAAAGACTCTAGCCCATGGACATCACAAAAGAGTACATTCATTTATTAGAATCTTGAGGAATGCAAAATGAAATCCAATATGGATATTTTGTTGTTGCTTAGCCTGGAACTTTATAGAATATTTTAATCTAATAGGTAAGGCATGTGAAACTGATTTAAAACATTTTTTAGAAAACAATTTTTTCAAAATATATAATAAACTCTTTAATATTTGATTTAATAAATCCTTGGTATGGCTTAATTCCCCTTTAATAAGATAATGAGCTTTTTCTGAACATGCTCCCCAATGTTCTCAGAGAAAAACAAAAACAAAAACCCCTACTCCTGAAGCATCTGCTCTAGGCTTGATATCCAAGAGACTGTCCTTTACATCAAGTAATGAAAAGCCATCTGTCTCAGTTTATAATCATTAGAACTGTACTACCTAAAAAGGAGACTGAAGATTTTCTTGGAATTAAAAAATATGACTTTCCAACTAACATTTAGAATATAAGATTGTCTCCTCTAAATGGAAGGATTTTTGAAAAACAAAACTAACTTAATTTTCTTTTAGCTCTTGATATTCCGCTTATACTTTCTTGGTCAAAATAATGGAAAAGTAACAAGGAAGGTGATACTATTGCAAAACAAATCCTGTCTTTATATAATAAGATTAATAAAAGCTTATATTTGTCATATTTTAAAACATCACTGCACCTATTGCTGAATTTTGTAGTTCCACACCACCAGACACATGTTATAGAATATATTTACCTCTATAGGAGAAATAATAATGCATATTAAAGAGCTGTCTTGCAAAGACATCTAGTAATTCTAAAGATATGTCAAAACAACAGTGAAATAATATACCTGGACAGTTGAGGTTAAAAATGCAGAACTCAAAGAGCTGTCTTGCAAAGACATCTAGTAATTCTAAAGATATGTCAAAACAACAGTGAAATAATATACCTGGACAGTTGAGGTTAAAAATGCAGAACTCAAAGATGTTGCAGTTTGAGTGGAGGGAAAAAGAATTGGGTAGGAGGACAAGTTTTGTTCACTGGAGAGTAGGGGAGAATTAATTCTATAAAGCAACTAGCTATCGAAATTAGACCTGACAAAGACACCTGAGCAATATGAATCTAAGAGAACAAATGGTGTAGCAAACTGCAGAGGTCAATCACATGAGTAGGATTTAAGGTTTAATCCAGAAGATAGAGAATAACTATGAAGTCAGTCTAGAGGAAAGTGAAAATACAGGGGAGTAATTTAGTCTGGAGATTTGTCTATTGGCAATGTTGGCAGGGCACAATGGGGAAAAGGTCTAACCTTTCAGAATAATGGAGAAGTGTTTCTTTTGACTACTGTAAGATTTCCATTCTTTTGAAAATGCATTTGAAAATTTGGTTATTTTCTTCTTCATACAATTTTTCAGGTTATCTCTTTGTTGTTTTCAATTTGATGTGTTGAGTTCTTTCCATAGTATTTCTATGTTACTTTATATGGATGATAACTCTCTTCCCCTGTGGACTTTTAACTTGTTTATGCTAATTGGAATGTCCGGATTTCAATGTTAAAATAGTCAAATATATTGTTTCCTTAACAATTAATACTATTTTGATTCTTGCCTAAAGAGTCCTTCCCTGCATTCAGAATGGTTTTCTCCCATATTTTCTATAGTTTTCATATTTTGCTATATTTAAATTAAATGTGACTGCAATTGTTTTTATGCATGCATATCTGTCTATAATGAATAGATCCAGTTTTATATTTTTAAATATTAATAATCAATTTTTCCAGATTTTTAAATGATTTTACATTTCCCACAGATTTGGAAAACCATCTCTATCAAAAATTAAAATCTTACTATTGGGTTTATTTTGGATTCCTTATTCTACTTCATTATTTCTTTGTCCCTGCACTGTCTTAATCCCTCAGTTTCTCATCCTCATTTTTCTTCTGTTTAACTTCCCTGTATAGAGTTTCACATTTTAAAATAAAATCATGTAAATTATTTTCATTTTTTAAATTACCACATAAATAGTATTTTATTGTTATCCAAATGGGGTACTATAGTCACATAGCTTTTCTCGTTTTTTTTTTTAATTTTTAAATGTTTGTATATTTTTGAGAAATAAGGGTGGGGGAAGGGCAGAGACAGAGAGACACAGAATCTGAAGCAGGCTCCAGGCTCTGAGCTGTCAGTATAGAGGCCAGTGCAGGGTTTGAACCCATGAACCGTGAGATTCTGAGCTGAAGTTAGACGCTTAACCCACTGAGATACCCAGGTGCCCCATATAGCTTTTCTTACACTATCTTTTAACTTTTTCTCTGGCTTAATTTCCTATCGGCTTTCTATTTCTTAATTTGCACTTGTTAAATCTCTAATTTTTGATAGTCTCTAATCTCTCTGGATATCTATCAAATGTTTATTGTAGTCTTTTTATTTATTTTTTGTCTTAGAAACATCTTTTTTTGTATTCTCTTCTAAAACTATGTCTAGTACCTTTTCTGTCCCTCCCCCCATCAATGCAATTTAACAGTTATTGGTTTATTCTGATTATTAATATCCTCCTAAGTCTCTTTTGGTAATTTTTTATCTTTTCTAATAAATCATCTACTTCATATAAGCTTTTAAATATATAGACATAAATCTGTCCATGTTATTCACTTTAGGTTTATTTAAATCTCTATTTTATCTATTTTAATGCCAACTAAAAAAATCTTGTTAACTTTACTATTGAGTAAAGTTGGTTACTGTTGTTGACTATTATTAGTGAACTATTACTTTACTTTTTCAATACTTTTGATTTGGTAAATTCCTTATTTTTTTTTAATTTTTTAAAAATGTTTTTATTTCTAGGAGAGAGAGAGAGACAGCGTGAACAGGGGAGGGTTAGAGAGAGAGGGAGACACAGACTCTGAAACAGGCTCCAGGCTCTGAGCTGGCAGTCAGCACAGAGCCCGACGTGGGGCTCGAACCCACGAACCGTGAGATCATGACCCAAGCGAAAGTCGGACGCTCAACCGACTAAGCCACCCAAGCGCCCCTATTTTTTTTGTATTCCAAAATGAACACAGAGCTAAATGTGGGAACCAGCACAGTGTGGACACTCCTACCTAACTTGATTACATAGTCCCATGCCCCATGCTTCGGTAGATCTGCCCTTTCCAGTCATGCTTGACTCAGTCCTGGTGCAGCAGGCCTTTTCACCAGAAGACTGGCACAAACTCCCACCAATTCTACATCTCTCTACCCACACATTTGCAGGGTCTTGGTTCTAGTGGCAGCAGGTCTCATTTCAGAAACAGACCAGCATGTGCCTTGTTAAAATGTGCCCCACTCCTGCTGGGGACCACACACTGCTCACAACAAACAATGAGAGCCACTGTAGATGATTGGACAGAAAAGAAAAGCAGCTAGACAGACTAACAGAACACATTCAATATACATAGGAGACACTTCCTAAAGCACCAGGCCCTGGGGAACAGGGGACATTGGACTGCAAGGCACTATAGGACCTTTTCTTTGTAAGGCCATTATCTTCAAGACCAGCATATGTAGTTGACTTTCTGAACACAGAGAAACAAAGAGATTTAGATAAAATGAAGAGATAGGAGTATGTTCCCCGAATGAAAGAACAAAATGAAATGACAGCAAGAAGACTAAACAAAGTGGATATGAGTAATAGGACAAAACGACAGCAAGAAACCTAAGCAAAATAGGATACAAAATCAATGTATAGAAATCTGTCCATTTCTGGAACTGGAAATGGAAAAAAACAATACCCAAATTTGTATGGAACCACAAAATACCCTAAATATGCAAAGCAATATTTAAAACAAACAAAACAAAACAAAACAAAACTGGAGTTGTCACAATTCTGGACTTCAAGTTATACTACAAAAGTGTAGTAATCACTGTACACTACTAACGAAGCAGCAGAAAGAGAAATTAAGAAAACAGTCCCATTTACAGTTTTACCAAAAATAATAAAGAATTCAGGAATACACCTAGCAAAGGAGTGAAAGACCTATACTCTAAAAAA
Organism: Proteles cristata cristata; assembly: GCA_017311185.1. Classification (NCBI taxonomy): domain Eukaryota; kingdom Metazoa; phylum Chordata; class Mammalia; order Carnivora; family Hyaenidae; genus Proteles; species Proteles cristata. The sequence continues at coordinate 35,944 of JAESUZ010002278.1, read as the reverse complement.
CTATAAAACATTGAGAAAGAAACTAAAAATGACACAAAGCAATAGAAAGAATTCCATGCTCCTGGAATGGAAGACAGATATTATTAAAATGTCTATACTATCCATAGTGACCTACAGACTTATTGCACTCCCTATCAAAATACCAACAGCATTTCTCATAGAATGAGAAGAAACCATCCTAAAATTTGTATGGAACCACAAAAGCTCCTTAGTAGGCAAAGCAATCTTGAAAAGAAAAAAAACAAAAAAACAAAAAAACAGGAACTGTCAAAATTCCAGACTTCAAGTTATACTACAAAACTGTAGTAATCAAAACAGTATGGTACTGGCACAAAAATAGACACAGGTCCACAGGATAGAACAGAGAACCCAGAAATAAGCCCAAAATTATATGATTAATCTTCACAAAGGAAAAATGAATATACAGTGGGGAAAAGGCAATCTCTTCAACAAATGGTATTGGAAAAACTGGATAGCTACTTACAAAAGAATGAAAGTAGACCATTTTATTACACCATACACAAAAATTCGAAATGGATGAAAGATTTAAATGTGAGACCTGAAACCATAAAAATTCTAGAAGAAATCACAGGCAGTAATGTCTCTGACATCACCCATTACAACATTTTTCTTGAGATGTCTCCTAAGGCAGGGGCATAAATGCAGAATGAAACTACTGGCACTATATCAAATGAAAGGCTTCTGTATAGTGAAGGAAAAAGTAAAACTAAAGGACAACCTGCTGCATAGAAGAAGTTATTTGCCAATGACATATCCAGTAAAGTGTTGGTATCCAAAATATATAAAAGACTTATACAGCTCAACACCCATAAAACAATCTGATTAAAAATGGGCAGAACACATGAAAAGACATTTCTCCAGAGAAGACATGCAGCTGGCCATTAGATACATGTAAAGATGCTCAACATTACTCATCATCAGCGACTTCCAAATTCAAACTATAGTGAGATATCATCTCATACCTGTCAGAATGGCTAAAATCAAAAACTCAAGAAACAACAAATGTTGACAAGGATGTGGAGAAAAGGGAACCTTCATACATAGTTGGTGGGAATGCAAACTGGTGTAGTCACTGTGGAAAACAATATGGAGTTTTCTGAAACATTAAAAATAGAAATTTCATCTGATTTAGTAATTGTACTACTAGATATTTATCCCCAAAATACAAAACCACTAATTCAAATGGAAATCCCTATGTTTATCGCAGCATTATTTACAATGGCCAAATTATTGAAGCAGCCCAATATCCATCCACAGGTGAATGGATAAAGAAGAGGTGGTATAAGGGACAGAGAGAGAGAGAGAGAAGAATCAGATTCAGCTATAAAGAACAAAAGTGATGGTTAACAGAGGGGTGGTAAATGGGAGGATGGGTGAAATAGGTGAGGGGGTTTAAAGAGTACAGTTATTATGATGAGCACTAAGCAATGCATGGAACTGTTGAATTACCATATTGTACACCTGAAACTAACATAACATTGTATGTTAACTATACTGGAATTATAACTAAAAGCTTCATGAAAAATATAAGAATATATTTTTAGGTAAAATTAGACTTCAGAAAATATCAAAGAGACTTTGAAGTGTTTTTTCTGCAAGGAACAGGATAGAATATGAAAATGAAGAGAGAAGGAATAGTTGTTTTTTATGTCAAGTAAATATGTTCTATTTAAAAAAAACACATGAAGACCTTATTTGATCAAAACTTAGAACATTTCATTTACTTTTCCACCAGGTCTTTCACTAAGATGGAAATTTAACTATCATCATGATAGGTCTTTTATTTCCTACTCTATGTATATTGAAAAATAAATCCATTTCTTCCATTTTAGTGTCTTTAAAGCATTTATTAGTATCTCAGAAATTGATATGCCATATTTTCAATTTGTATTATAATTCAGTGAGAACTCCAACACTTGAGTTTGAAGTAGATTCTGTTTTCAAAACACTGACTCTCAAGCTAACTGGCAAGTCCATAGTGAGACAGTATTACCTTGATTTTCCTCTGAATTATTTTTTGGTTTCCTTCTCTCTCTGCACACATGTGTGCATATACATAATTTCCTAAGTGATAAAATCCTTAACTCAAGAACCCTTTCAATCCTGTATAATTTTGGTAAAGAATTCCTTAAAAATCAAATAAATCTCTGACACTCCCTGATAGTACTTGGGGTGTACACTTCATACCACACAGCCATCTTCTAAAGTCCTTAACAGAGTCATCACAGTCCACTGGTTTCATGTCAGAGTATTAAAACTTTTTTTTAATGTTTTTTTCATTTTTGAGAAAGAGAGAGAGAGACAGAATATGAAGCAGGCTCCAGGCTTTGAGATCATGACCTGAGCTAAGTCGGACACTTAACTGAATGAGCCACCCAGGCATCCCATTTCAGAGTCGTTTTGAAGAACTACATTCATGAAATGAGGCATTTAGTATGGTACCAAGGGCTGACTCCTGAGGACCAAGAGGATTTATGTGCCTCAACTTCTAAAGGGAGCTTCAAAAATGGGGACTATATAATACTACACATCTTTATGAAGGGGCAGAACTGGGCCAAACAGTTAAGCACTACCATGGTTTCCTTAGAAATGGAACTCTGTGTCTGGAGCTGCCTTAGGGTCTTTTAAAAGAGGCACAGGGACTCTTTCAGATAGAGCTAGTGTTTACTACTTGGCACAATGAGGTCATCAAATGCCAGACAGTGTTAGCTAAAGAGAGTAACAATTAGGGGCGCCTGGGTGGCTTAGTTGGTTGAGCATCCGACTTTCGCTTAGGTCATGATCTGGCAGTTCGTAGGTTCGAGCCCCGCGTCGGGCTCTGTACTGACTGCTAGCTCAGAGCCTGGAGCCTGTTTCAGTCTGTGACTCCCTCTCTCTCTGACCCTCCCCTGCTCTCTCTCTCTCTCTCTCTCCTAAAAATAAATAAAACTTTAAAAAAATTAAAAAGAGAGCAACAATAGAAGGTTCAGGCACCAGACTCCTCTGCTCTAAGATGACAGGGTGAAAAGAAGAGTAAAGGGCAGAGCAGGCTAGCTTGCACCTGAATGGTGCTTACCAGAGGCAAGCGAGCAGGTATGAGGCTGATAAGAATCTTAATCACAACATCATAAACACTTTATACACTCTGGGTCATACTCCAAATGTAGAGTATTAGTATTTAAACATGTACTATTTAGCATTCCTCTAACACTTAATTTGATATAGAGAAATTAAATGGTATCAATGGTTTCCTGAAACTGAGATGTCAAAGCACTAGCTGTTGGGCTTTCTCTATCAAGAATTGGGCATATTCTTAGAATATAGTCCTATAGTCATAGTCAATACACTTCCCACCCAAAGCTTAGGCATTTACAAAAGGATTCTGTTTGTGAAAACTCACATACACACAACCCAACAGTAGGTTAGTCTGCTTTAGAAATGAAGGAATCGAGGAAAAGACAAAAATGAAGGAAGGTAACAAGGGAAAATGAAAGGATAAATAGAACATTGGTCGATAGATATATGGATGGTAAGAGAAGGAATTTGAGTTATCTAAATGGCTGCATGTATTTAGTTTGCCAAGGTAAAATCCCAATTAAGGAAATTGACAGGGTTGATATATACAGAAGCAACTGTCTCTAAAACTACATAAGTTTCTTTATGCCATTGCTTCTGTTGTGACTATGAGAAGTCTTTAACCTCCTATTGAAGTTAGAATAAACTTCATTTGCCATCCCCCTAAATGCAGACAAATTGCTTCTGTTCCCAGACCATTATGGGCCAGATCACAAAAGGACATTTTATATACAATAGTGAGGATTAAGCAATTGTAGTAAAAGAATCTATCTGCTCCAAAGTCAGAAATAATATTAAAATATAAAGCCCAGTTATAAATATGGTAAAAATCAAAAAAGTAGAAAGTTTGTGTTGAGAAAACATTTGAAAAAGCATATAACAATCCATTTTTGGTTAGACATATGTGTTACACAAAGCAGCTGTTGTTTTTTACAGAACATTTCATTTCAACCAATTCTATCTCCCTAATCCAGCTCATCTGTGGATATTAAGTGCCTAAAAGCTTGCTTTATTTCCTCAGTATTTCATAGTCTTCATTTAATTTAACAACATCTATGATGTGTTTTTGAAAAAATAACTTCACAAGATTCAAATCTTATGATTGCTGAGTTTTTTCACTAGGATAACTAATCAATTTAACTTTTAACAGAAGTGGTAATGGCAAAGTTGTAATGTTCCACCATTAAAATTATCAAAAGAGAAAAAAAATTAACAGCTCAAAGTTCAAGTAAGCTTTGGTGAATATCTCTTGAAAGCAGCACTTATTACTTTTATTGATAAATAATGTGTTCTACATGTAGAAGCTATATAATCCATTTCCATGCCTCACTTGATTCAAGCGCTCAACTCCCTAATTAGGCATCTGTTAGACAATGAAACTTTGTTTTCCTGCACATAATATCGGTCTCTTTACTAATGTAGCTTGAATAATCACAACTTCTTTCTCAAGAGATTAATTTGATGTCTAAAGTGTCAGGAACAAAGATTCAACATTTACGTTGTATTAATTGATAGGGTGTGAATATTGTTATTACACAAAGCCACATAGTTTTAAATAATAGAAACCAAAACTCGACAATTTTGAACACAGTAAATACTGCATTAGCAACATCAATGACATATGCATATGGTTTCCATGACTCTTTTATATGCTATTATTTTCAAATAGGCCAATGACACATTTTTCGGTACATTGTCTATAAGTATGGGTACACAGAGCCAGTATTTTCATCTGTATTCTTAGAAGAGGACATCCTCTCCATTGGAAACTTCACAATGTACAAAAAGAGCTGTTGATACTTGGTCATTAGTTTTACAAAAGAAAGTGGTGTTCAAGGAAAGCTACCAAATGAAAAGTGCAGTGTTATAAATCATGTGGGGCTCTTGGATGTCAGGGTGGTGAGTTAGGACAAGGAGCTGAACTGCAGGTACAATCAAGCCTATTCACTTAGGGTATTAGTGTAACAAGAGGCAAAAGTAGATGCCAGCTCCCCATTGTTCATTTTTCCACATAAAACAACAAAGAAAGGGTTAGGTACATGAGTGCAGACGGGGTACTGTCTAGCAGCCAAGGAGCCCCAAACAGAAGGCCCTGCCTTTTTATGGGCCTGAGAGGCTTGGGGCAAAATAAGGGAAATGGTCAAGAGTGATCAAGTGCTGAGCCAGATTGGAAAAAAGGGTCTTTGTCAAGGTCCCCTACATAGAAGGTCTTCATAAAGATGTCTGAAAAGTACCTCTGCCAGTTCCCCTGATAAAGCCGCTTCTTAATGGAGCTGCCTATGGTAGGAATGCAGATCTGTGCATGGTCATGGCTAGCCAGAGGATTTCCAGTCCTTAACTGCAGCTCCCTCCGGAACACTCTAATGCACAGTCTGTGCACCAAGTCTAGTCTGGGGGCAGCTTTCCCCATGAGGCCTACAAGGCAAAGCCCATGTAATTGCCTATGGTCAGGCCTGAAAGGTCACGTAGGAAATTTTGGCCTGGAGCCCAGCTGGGCTTCTCAAACCAGTAGTGTAAGATTCGACAAATACATCCTATACTTCCGAAGACCCATAGTCTTAGCAAATAACATGGCAGAAATAGTTTGTACTGGTTTTCATCATTGAGATTAAAGTTCAATTCTCAACTAAAATATTCTGCTTAATAAGAATGACTTTTTCTTTATATATTGTTGAATTTGGTAGATGTATAATGAAGTTTTACATAGCTATAATTTCAGTGTTCGTAGTATACCTGACCTCTGATGCTATGCTGTGTGACATTTATAATGTGGATGAAGTCCTATATCAGCCTGTGAATGATGGTTTCTTAGGTTGGAATTTATTATGGCAATGAGTATAGCTTCTTTGGAAGAAAAACAGTATTTTTTAAAGATGCATCATGGTGAAGCAGAAAATATTGGCTACAATGATGCAGTTATCTAGGATAATGAGGAAATAATGAGGGAAGAAGAATTATTGTTGAACTGAAAACCTTGTAAATTAATAGTTATTCATTAAAGTGAACCGTACATGAAATGTAATAAAGATGAAAATTTTACTGAAGTAATTTTCTCTTCATTATGGAAATGTTTCTGACAATATTGAAGAGCAATGTAAAGGAAAAACAATCCTGTTTTGCTTTAAAGAATTCTTTGGATTTGCAGTTAGTATAATTTCTCTATTTATTACTTTTCCAAAGAATTATTTCCATACCAAGAAATCACAGCATTTAATCAAATACAACTTCCATCTCATTTTTAAATTAGTTTTTTAAGGCAAAAGGAAATATGTGAGTTATATACAATGGTGAGGACAAGAAATAAAAAGAGAAATTAACTTAGTTATATTATAAATAATGTTTTTAATATGTATTATATATATAGAATATATTCTAGAAATATACATTATAAATATAGATTATAAATCATATATCCCACACATGTACATAGGTCCTAATCCTTGAAAAGTATTATTTATCAGTTTTTAAAACATTTTTAATGTTTATTTTTGATAGAGAAAGAGTGAGAGTAAGGGAGGAACAGAGAGAGAGGAAGACAGAGGATCTGAAGTAGGCTCTGAACAGACAGCAGAGAGCCTGATGTGGCACTGGAACTCACAAAGTAGAAGATCATGACCTGAGCTGAAGTCTGATGCTTTAATGGAGTGAGCCATGTAGGTGCTCCTATCTATCAATTTTTAATTGAATAATTATTTTGTTTCTCAAGTTTTTATTAGTTTTAATTAAGAGTTTCCTCTGGCTTATCAAAAGATATGAACAGACTCTGAGCAAAGAAATGAAAGTAATAACCACAAAAATATACACATGCAAAACTTCACATGAGAAGACACATTATCTTACAGTTCCTTTTACAAAATTGCATGGCTTACTGAGATGATCTAGAGCCTAGAAACTAGGTATGTCTACTTGCTATTTTCCATTTATCACTGGTCTGTCAAACCTGGCTTGTGAGGTGACATATGACACTGATGTAACAAGAATGACAAACTCTCCAACCTAATGGATCTACTGTGAGCAGCACAAGAATAAAAAATATGAATGACTTGGGAATTCTGTAGGAATGTTTACACAAATCTTCAAAATAACAACATACTCCAGTGAAGAAATGGGCAAAAGACATGAACAGATTCTTCTCCAAAGAAGACATCCAGATGGCCAACTGACTCATGAATAAATGTTCAACGTCACTCAACATCAGGGAAATACAAATCAAAACCACAATGAGATACCACCTCACACCAGTCAGAGTGGCTAACATTAACAACTCAGGCAATGGCAGATGTTGGCGAGGAGGTGGAGGAAGAGGATCTCTTTTGCACTGTTGATAGGAATGCAAACTGGTGCAGCCTCTCTGGAAAACAATATGGAGGTTCCTCAAAAAAATTAAAAATAGAACTACCTTATGACCCAGCAATTGCACTATTAGGTATTGATCCAAGGGATACACGTATGCTGTTTTGAAGGGACACATGTACCCAATGTTTACAGCAGTACTGTCAACAATAGCCAAAGGATGGAAAGAGCCCAAATGTCCACCATCAGATGAATGGATAAAGAAGATGTGGTATATATATACAATGGAGTATTACTAGGTAATCAAAAAAATGAAATCTAGTCATTTGCAACTACGTGGATGGAACTGGAGAGTATTCACTAAATGAAATCAGTCAGAGAAAGACAAATATCATATGACTTCACTCATATGAGGACTTTAAGATACAAAACAGATGAACATAAGGGAAGGGAAGTAAAAATACATAAAAACAGGGAGGGGAACAAACCCTTAAATTCAGAGAACATACCGAGGGTTGCTAGAGAGGTTGTAGGAAGGGGCATGGGCTAAATGGGCAAGGGCATTAATGAATCTACTCCCAAAATCATTGTTGCACTATATGATAAGTTGGATGTAAATTAAAAAAGAAGTAAATTATTAAAAAAAATAAAGAGGTATTAATAAAATACCATATCCTCTAAAAAATAAAATAATAACATACTTTGCAGAAAACTGAGCCATCAAAACAATATTTGTTTCCATAATAGAGCCGAAAAATCATCAAAATATATACAAAACAATATAAACAAAATTCAAGTGTTCTTGTGCCTTTACAGGTTGCATTTCTTTACATTTCTCTGAGTGATTTGATGGTGCTGTGTAGGGTGGTCAACATTCATATCCTTAAATAAGTTCTTTCACACTTTATTAAGTAGTTTTATTACTTATGGTCCTGTGATTTCAAAGATCATAAATATTGCAGGCAAGTGTAACAATAATTTAGTGTCATATAGAATCAAATGCTTTTCTTTCAAATATATGTTCCTACATGATAATTTAAATTACAATGAACACATAAAATTGGAGTTGTAGTTATTCAATAAAACTAAAAACATCTTGTCTTATCAAACTCAATGTGGATGCTTAAAGATTCTGTATATAACAAACCAAATTGTATTTTTGTCCTGATTCCTGTATCTATCAATCATGTTAAAATGAAATGGATATTACTGCAACATGTTTTGTTTTTCCACTAACACATTTTTGGTTTCCTAAACAGGCAAATAGCATAGTGAATTGCATGGATCTTCTTAATGCTAAATCAAAGACCATTTCTTTTCAGTACCAACTTATTTTTGATATTTGAGTTGGAACTCCACATAAGCAAGCACAGAGTTCCAAAAATAATTGACAAAGCAAAAGTCAATAAGCCAGATTTATCTCAGCTGCTTCTGTCTTGCAGCTTAATCAAATTTGTGAAACTTTATAATTTTGGGTGACTCATAGTATCACAAAACACTTTAAGAATACAAGGACCGAATCAGGATTCTGAAAATGGAAACTGAAGCTACTTTTAGTAGTTTTACTTTTACAAAATAGCGGGACTAATTGAGCTACTTTGCTAATAATATACCTATTTCTGCTGCATCTATTCTGTGTCCTAACAACATAAGAATCCCTGTGCTAAGGTAAAAAAATGCTTGCTCACAAGCATAGAAAAAAAAGGATTCAATCGTCAAATGATAATACCATGTCTTTATATTTTTGTCTTTCTGGAGATTTTCACTTTGACCCAAAAGTTGATCTCCAATTATGTAGATTTAAGCAACATATATTTGTATATGCCTTCAGTATAGCTATGGCCAATCTTCTTCTGTTATCCTGACATAGAATTCCAGGCTTGAAAATTTATGCAGAGTAATAAATTGGCTGGCTTTGGATGTATGGTGAAATAGATAATATATCTTCAATTCCTAACCCTGACCTTTAAAAACTAACCCTGCTGGGGGCGCCTGGGTGGCTTAGTCGGTTAAGCGTCATGATCTCGCAGTTCGCGGGTTCGAGCCCCACGTCGCGGGTTCGAGCCCCACGTCTGACTCTCTGCTGACTGCCAGCTCAGAGCCTGGAGCCTGTTTTGAAGTCTGTGTCTCCCTCTCTCTGACCCTCCCCTGCTCACGTTGTCTCTCTCTCCTAGAAATATATATATATATTTCTCCTAGAAATATATATATATATATTTCTCCTAGAAATATATATCTCCTAGAAATATATATATATATATATATATATATATATATATATATAATAAAAATAAAAAATAAAAACTAACCCTGCTGAAAATATGGGATAAAGTTTAAGAAGCGTTCTCACAGGGAAAAATGGAAATCACTGAGCAAAATAGGCAAAATACAACTTCTGCACAGATTACAAGAATATGAGCTGGCATTGGGACTGTGGGGAGGTCTTAGATACTATTCATTGTAACCTAAGCAAAGATTTAGAACACGTAGAGATTCCCATATAGAGCAGATAACCTCAGAGACTCCATTGTGAGGTTGCACAGGAAAAATCTGCCTAGTTGCATGTGGAGATGATAAGGAAAATAGTGTGCCTATCTGGATTCTGAGTGGAGAAACATCTTGTAATTCAAAGCCATGGATCTTAATCCACTGAGTTTTCGGTTCAGTTCGTATTAATCAAATGGTTCTGGAAACCCTATAGTAAGAAACCTATATTATGAAATAGACATCGACCTAAAAGACAGAGGTAGGCTTGGGGTACCAGGAAGAAACAAACGGCAAAATCTCTCCAACCATACAGAATCCCTATAAATAAATAAAGCCCTGGGAAGGCAAGCTCACAATCCAAAGTTACAAAGCACTCAAACAAAAATATCCCATATAAGAGAGTCACAGCCGTTACAAATTGTATGAGTAGAACCTCAGAACATTAGTTAATAAAGTCAGCTGTTGACATTATGAAAACAAGTGTTTAAAATCATTAAAAATACAGTATAAAATTGAAACTATAAGAAATAAAGAGCAAAATTAAATAAGAATGGGAATATTTGAAAAAGAACTAAATATAAATTTCAGAGATGAAAAATTACCATTGAAATTAACATTTTAACAAGTCAAAGGACTAGAAACAGAGGAATAGAAGGTTTGTGACCTGGAAGCTACAAAGTAACAATGCCTATTGAGTGCTTATTAAGCCTACAAGTGCCAAAAAAAGTAATTCCTATACTATTTTTTTTACCATTGTTATTAATCTTATTACTGCGAGAATATTCATTAGTATATTCTGGCTGGCTGGGATTTGTAGCAACAGCAGACTGGCTCTGTCATCTGTGCTATCAACCACTCTGCTGTTTTGCCTCTGAGAAGATTATTCAGAACTTAGCATAGAGTAATAGCTAGATTATCAATATGGAGATTATAAAATGTGGAGGATGAAATGTAACGGTTGAATGTGTATCTCTAATCACTCTACCTTAACACTCTTTGGAGATGCACACACTGCTGGCTTTCTCTAGCTTCTTCACTGGCTACTGTGTGTAGTGCTCTCCTGCTTGTTCTTCCCCGTTTCTGATGTCAGAATACTGGACCACCCAAGGCTCAGTCTGCACACTACTCCTCTCCCCTGTCCCAGTTGCTATTCTATGTATATATAGATCATATATACAACTGTCAACATGGTAACCCAAATTAGCATTCCAGAACCCTCCCCCCACTTACCACCAGTCTGGCTCTCACAGTATTCCCTATCTTTGTCCCTTCCAGTTCTCTAAGACATCTAAGTTATCAAAAAATCCCCTTGCTTAAGCATCTAACCACTGCTTACCCCCTGCACCAACCACCCTGGTCCAAGCTACCATTATCGTTATTCCAGATAATTGCAACAGCCCCCTAACTTGATCCTATGCTTTTCTCCTTGATCTCTTTAAGTCTCTTCTGAATACTGACATAAGTACGATCCTCCTTAAATGTAAGTCAAATGATGCTACTTCTTTATTCAAAGCTGCCTAATTCACCCAGAGAAATAAAAGATTATAAGGCTGTAAATAATTAGACTATCATCAGCATTCTCATAATTTTCTACTCTTCTCTTTTTCACTGTACTTCAGTCACATAGGCCTCTAGTATTCTAGGCATTCTCCTACCTCAGTATATTTGCACAGGTTCTCTATGCATGGGAAATTCTTCCCCTATGTATTTACATGGGCATCTGTCTTTACCTCCTTTTATATTCACTTAAATATTACCTTCCCTCACCATGTATGTGAAATTACAACCCTTAAGAACTCATTCCCTACACCTGCTTTGGTTCTATCTTTAGTACTTACTATTATGCATAAAATATGCCCTTTTAATTTTTTTTAGTCCATATCTCCTGAAAGGTAAACCCCCCACATCACTACCAAATCCCTAAAGCCTGAAGAAGATATGGGCTCAGACAGGTCCTGAAAGCCATAAATAAGTTACATGATCAGAAAGCTTGCACTCTCAATGCACACATTCATTCTGTCTTATTGCCATTTCTTTTTTCAACTCTCATATATGACCTCATGGAGAGTTCCTATGACTAGGTGACTAAGAAAAGAACTGTAACTGTCATCTAGATGGCTCTATGTGATATGATATTTCCAACTGAAATGAAAGTCTATAGCATTAAAGCCTTCCTTAGAGGGTCAGTGGGAAAAGAAATCTTTGGAGTGTGTAGAATTTTGAATAGTATACGTGGGTGTCTTTATTGATCTATACTGATTTATGTATGATGAAGAATGGTTGAATGGTGAGGAACTTAGATACAATAAGATCAGTAGATTAGATAAAAAGCAGAAAAAGGTTGCAAGCCTCTGACTCTAGACTCTTCAATTCTAGCAGGTTCTTCCCACCATATATGTTGCACTGACCAAAGTTTGTATGCACCTCTATGAGGCTCTGGGAAGAATCTGGGGAGTGTCTTCTAATCATGTTAATTATTTCCTCATAAACACTTTTCATGGACTCCGTTGGTTGTAATAGCAACGATCTAAAACCCACCTGAGGTGCTTTCTCATAATTTTTTTAATCTAGCTGGCCCCCAAAGATTTGGCAGAGCTTGCTTTAAGTGCTTTATGTTGGAAGCATTTCAGAATTAACATATAAGTATTTGTAAGTGGAAATGAGAACCTATGAGAATATTTCAAACGTGGTACAGTTTTAAAGTAGATGAGCTCCAGACAAAATAGTTATGAGAATTATTTTACTCTCATTTATATATTCTAAATCTGTTCATCTTGAGGATCTTCAGTAACTTTTACTTTACTCTTCTCTAATTGACGCTACCCCACCATTACATCCCATCCAGATTGTCCCACGCTTCTAAATTTCTTCTACAACTTTGTTTTTCCTCTCTGATTCAAAATTCTTATTTCCCAGTATTTAACATTTCTTGGTTTGAAGTGTAACACTTAAATCTTCAAACTATAAAAGAGATTCCTATTCTGATTTCTCCTAATTTCTGGGAACTGTGACAGAGGATACTATTGATCCTAATGGATTATACTCTCTCAAATTCCATTTTCTAAAGTAAGAGACTCCTTTTATTAGACATCCAGGAGAGAAGAGTAAGGTCAACTTTGGTCAAGGGAATGCCAGAAGTAATTACAATTTTTGTCCTTTGTCTTTTTTTCCCCTTCTGCTTCTTTCTTCCAACTCCTGTCTCTCTATTACATTTTAATGTACTTACCACAAGGAAAAGCTGGTCTCACTTGCAAATATTTTTATAAAGTTAATTATATTATTTATTTTTCTTTGTACATAACATAGTTATTTCTTGCTCAGAGCTTCTACAGAGCCTCTGATTTTTTGTAGTCTTATTTCTTTGGTCTGTACGGAGCATAGAAGATTTTAATTTGACTAAATTGTTGCCCAATAATATTAAATTTCATAAGCATAGACTTGTTATGAAATTTATAATTAGCTAATTATATATATATATATATATATATATATGACTTAGCCATTAAAAACAATGAGATCTTGCTAACTGGAACAAGAAGGATGGACCTCAAGGGTAAGGGTATTATGCTAAGTGAAATAAATTAGAGAAAGAGAAACGCTATGTGATTCTACTTACTTTGGAATCTAAAAAAAAAAAAAAAATTTAAAAAGCAGAAACAGACCTATAAATATGGAGAACAGCTGATGGTTGCTGGACGGTGGGACAGATGAGCAAAGTGGGTAAAGGAGAGTGGGAGGTGCATGTTTCCAGTTAGGAAATGAAAAAGTCACTGGGATAGAGGCAGCAGGAATATAGTCAATGATATTGTAGTAGCGTTGTATGGTGACTGATAGCTATGTTTGTAGTGAGCTTACAGTAGCCTATAGACTTGACAAATCATTATGTTGTACACCTGAAACTAACAGTGTGTATCAAGTATAATTCCATTAAAATATAAAATAAAAAGGGGTGGTTGGATGGCTCAATCAGTTGGGCAATTGACTTGATTCTGGTTCAGGTCATGCTCTCATGGATAGTGAGACTGAACCTTGCATTGAGAGCATGGAGCCTGCTTGGGATTCTGTCTCTCCTCTTTCTGCCCCTTACGCTCTTACACATGTAAACATGTGTGGTGTCTCTCTCTCTAAAAATAATCATTTTTTAAAAATTAAAAAAAAAATAAGGAAAGGGATAAAATTCCATCAGTAACTAGGACTAAACACTGATAATTCTTTGTCAAAATATGCAATCATTTGTATGCCCTAATTTTAATCACGGATTTTAAAAAAAGAAAACCAGTGATACTTTAACGTTTGTGTAAAATGTTTATGCTACCCAGAAAAAAAATGTAAAAATTAAATTAATTACATTTTTCCAGTATTGTAATATTTTGGAGGGTCCTTGGAACTCCATATACTAAGCAGGACTTCACTTTGGAAGTATTTTCAAACCTTCCCTATGTAAGTTATTTTAATTCTATTTTTGTAAAAACAAAAATATTTCTGTAATTGAAATATTCATTCTATCTTTAACAATCCTATATAAAAATGCTAAATGGTTAAGTAATAATACCATGACTCATTGATATTTTGTATTATTGAAGGATGTTTAACCTGACTATCCAACTGGGTCTTTGAAATGTTTTGGAAGAAATATATAATAAAAACAAGAATTGGTTGGCTGTAGACATTTGTATGATTATACCTAGTATACCAAAAGGTGATTATGAAGAATAACTTAATTTATGATGAAAAGTAGGCATTCCAATGATTTTATTGCTATCATTGGGTGGCATAGAGAGCCAAGGGGTTATTTCTGTTTTTGGTGACTCCATATGTGGTAACTATCTGTATCTTAATAAGAAAAATGCCAGTTTGGAGTTCAAGATGGTAATATAAGAGGGGTACCTGGGTAGCTCAGTTGGTTAAGTGTCAGATTTTGGCTAAGGTCATGATCTCACAGTTTGTCGGTCCTAGCCCTGTATTGGGCTCTGTGCTGACAGCTTGGACCTGGAGCCTGCTTTGGATTCTGTTATCCCTCTCTCTCTGTGCACCCTCCTTCTCCTCCTCCTGCTCCTCCTCCCCCTTCTTCTCTGTCTCTCAAAAATAATTAACATTAAAAAAAGATGGAAATATAAGAGGATCCTGAACTCATATCCAGACACACTGAATATGTAGCTATGTAAGGAAAAACTTCTTTTGAAAAAAGCCCTAATAATTGGTTGAGCAACTCCTACACATTGGGCATATAAAAGAAGGTCCACACTGAAGCAGATAAAAGGGGCTTGGACAAAATGTCACCATATACTTTATCTCCAGCATAACAACCTACATTTGAAAGAGAGTTTAAAACGTGGAGCTTCTCTCTAAGGAGCAAAGGTTTTAAACTCCACACTGGGTACCATAACTTTGAGACCTACACATGAGAGAAAAGATCCCAAAACATCTACCTTTGAAAACCAATGAAACTTGCATTCAGGAGACAGACACGCCTATGGCAAACTGAGAAACTACTCTTAAAGGGCCCTCACACACAAACTCACTGCCATGGGGCTCAGAGCAGAGGAAGGTGATTGAGAGGAATCCAGACTTTATGTGAAAGAGACTCATTTGCTAAACATAAAGCATCAGCCTAAGGGGTAGTCATCTAATTTTACATCCATCTAGAGGCCTATTGATTGGTGGGCACCATATTTGCACTCTCATTCTATCTCCAGCCAGTGAGCACCTTTTTCTTGCACCACTGTATGGCATCACCTGTACATTCTCCCTCTGCCTTATTATAGCCAGTGTATACTGTCTGTTTTCATTGCTGCTATTGTTTTCAGTTTACTTATTTTTGAGAGAGAAAGTGAGGGTGAGGGGCACAGAGAGTGGGGGTGGAAAGAGAGACAGTAAGAGAGAGTGACAGAGACAGAGAGAGAATCCCAAGTAGGCTCCACACAGGTGTAACCTGATGAAGGGGTCAAACTCACCAAATGCGAGATCATGACCAGCCAAAATCAAGAGTCCGATGCTTAACCCACTGAGCCACCCAGGTACTCCTTTTTACTGTTGTTTTTAAACTCTAGGCCTTTTTGTTTTCTCCAGGCACTACATGTATGCACCCCCTCTGCCTTGCTTCAGCTGGTGGGCTCCATATTCACCCTCCCCATCTGCCACACTCCAGAACATCACTATCTCAGAGATTGGAACTTTTACATGCATCTGGTTCCCCATGTTTCTCAGCTGCTGCCCAGAGGACACCCCTTGATTGCTTGGCTCTGGAGGCCAGGGAGACTTGTGATCCTGAGTCACATGAGACTGAAGGAATTAAAGAGACAGTTCCAGCACAGGACACTGCACAGATAGCAGACTGAAACATACTTCTAGTCTTTCTTTGAAGGAAGCCTATTTTCTTGTTGTAGACCTTTAGCCTGAGGGACAGGCTTTAGGTGTGGCACGTATTTAGAGGTCTACAGAATGATTCTCAGGGAATATAAACTGATGGATGCCATTTTTGCAGTCTTCCTCTGCCTTGATATAGTTCCCTGATATCTCACAAAAAGAAACTTATACAATTATTTGTAGCCCTGAATTTTTTAAAATTTTTCACATGCTTTATTTATTTTTGAGAGAAACAGAGTATGAGCAGGGGAAGAGCAGAGAGAGAGGGACACACAGAATCTGAAGCAGGATCCAAGCTCTGAACTGTCAGCACAGAGCCAAATGCAAGGCTCGGACCCATGAACTGTGAGATCATGACCTGGGCCAAAGTCAGATGCTTAATCAGCTGAGCCACCCAGGCACCCCTTGAGCCCTGAATTTTGTGAATGCTATCCAAGGGATACCTATTGACCACCTGACTTTGGTAGTCAGTGGGCTTATGCTTGCAGTCCAACAGAACTATATTGCATACATTAAAAGCTGCTGTCAGAGTGTCTAAACTATATTCCAACAGCCTGAATATAAGAGCTGAACTCAGACTTTTCCCTTTGAAACAATGACATGTCCTGGCACACCCTCAACTACTTAGAGCCATAAAATATAAAATACAGTGCTTTTACAATCTCCATGGTTTGAGAAACAATCAAGATCTTGGGCAGGGTTGTATAATAACGTTAATTTTCTACATGAGGTCACTCACTCAAGACTAGGAGAGATGGCTATTTTGTCTAATGGATAGAAACCAACAGAGATTCAAGCAAAACGAAGAACAGAGGAATATATTCCAAATGAAAGGCAATAAAACCACAGGTGGGAAAACAACTTAGTAAAATGCAGCTAAGTAATTTACCTGATACAGTGTTCAAAATAATGGTCAAAAAGATGCTTGCTGAACTCCAGAGATGGATGGATGAACACGATGAGAATTTCAACAAAAAAGATATAAAATATAAGAAAGTACTAAATAGAAGTCACAGAACATAAGCATGCAATAATTGAACTGAAAAATACACTAGAGAGGGTCAACAGCAGACAAAGTGAAGCAGAGGAAAGAATCAGGAACTTGTCAATAGGGCAGTGATCTTACCTAATTAGAATAGCTAAAAGAAAAATGAAAAAAGTACAAGTAGGTTAAGGTATCTATGGGATAACATCAGATGGACTAATTTTTGGATTATAAGGGTCCCTGAAGGAGAAGAGAGAGAAAGGGACAGAAAAATTTTATGAAGAAATAATGGTTGAAAGCTTTTCTAATCAGGGAAAGGAAACAAATATCCAGATCCATGAAGCCCAGAAAGTTCCAAAACAGGAATCCAAAAAGATGCAGACCAAGATACATTATAATTAAAATGCAAAAAGTTAAAAACAAGAAAATAATTAGAAAGCACCAAGAGAAAATCAATTTGTCACAAACATGGAACTCCCAGAGGACTGTAGCAGATTTTTAGCAGAAGCCTTACAAGACAGAAGGCAGCAGTGCAGTGTATTCAAAGTACTGAAAGAAAAAATTCTAACAAACACTCTACCTGCCAAAGTTATCATTCAGAATTGAAAGAAAGATAGAGTTTCCCAGACAAACAAAACATAAGAGTTTATCACCACTAAATTGGCCGTACAAGAAACATTAGAGGTATTCTCTAAGCTGAAAAGGGTACGAATTAGTTATAGGAAAAGATATTAAAGTATATTTGCCTTTACTCTTACTAGTAAAGGCAAATATATCGTAAATGTAGCAGATTAATCACTTATAAGGCTAGTATAAAAGTTAAGAGCTAAAAGTAGTAAAAAAAAAAACCCTATAACATAATAATGAGGAATAAACAAGATAAAAAATGTAGAATGTGATATTAGAAACATAAAATATGGAATGGGGAAGAATAAAATGTATAGCTTTAGGCTGTTATTAAACTTAAGTTGTTATTAACTTAAAATATACTTTTACATTACAAGTTGTTATATGTAAGTTTCATAGTAACAACAAAGCCAAAGTCTATAGTAGCTACACAAAAAATTAAGAAGAAAAAATCTAAGCTTATTGTCAAAAAAAGTCATCAAACCACAAAGAAAGACAGCAAGAGAAGAATAAAGGAACAGAGAGGAATGAAAAAAACAGCTCCCAAACAATTAACAAAATGGCAGCAAGTGCATACTTCTCAAAAATGACTTTAAATGTAAATAGACTAAATTCTCCAACCAAAAAACAGTGTGGCTGAATGGGTAAAAACCAAGACCCATCTATATGCTGCCTAAAGAGACTCATTTCGATTCTAAAGACACACGTAAGGCTAAAGTAAAGGAATACAAAAAGATATTCCATACAAGTAAAAACCAAAAGAAAAGTTTTATCAGACAAAATAGATTTTAAGCCAAAAAGAATAACAGGAGGTAAAGTCATTACGTAATGATAAAGGAGTTAATATAGCAAGAAGATATAACAACTATAAATATATATACACCAAACACAAGAACATGTAAATATATTAAGCAAGCCCTAACAAATCTAAAGGGAGTTATAAACAAGAACACAAATAATAGGGGACTTCAATACCCCATTGTCAGCAATGGATAGATCATCTGGATAAAAAAATAACAAAGAAACATAGGAATTTAACCATATTTTGGACCACATGGACTTAAAAGACTTACATAGAACATTTCATTGAATAGCAGAATATACATTTTCTTAAGTGCATGTGGAACATTCTCCAGGATAGGTCATATGAAAGGACACAAAATTAGTCCTGGCAAATTTAAGAAGGTGGAATAATACCAACAATGTTTTCTTTTTCTTTTTTAAAAATATTTTATTTATTTTTGAGAGGGAGAGAGACAGCGTGATCAGGGGAGGGTCAGAGAGAGGGAGATACAGAATCTGAAGACAGCCTCCAGGCTCTGGGCTAGGTGTCAGCACAAAGCCTGATGTGGGGCTCAGACCCACAAACTGTGAGATCATGACCTGAGCTGAATTCGGACGCTTAACGAACTGAGCCACACAGGTGTCCTACCAACAATATTTTCTGACCACAATAATATGAACCTAGAAATTAACAAGGAGAAAGCTGTAAAATCTGCAAACAATAGTATGAACCTAGAAATGAACAAGGAGAAAACTGTAAAATCTGCAAACATGTACAAACTAAGCAAGACACTTCCAAACAACTAATGGATTGAAAAAATCAAAGGAAAATAACATATCTAAAATCACATGAAAACGGAAACACAACATAACAAGTCCTCTGGGATGCAAAAGCAATTCTGAGGGGAAGGTTTAGAGCAATAAATGCATATATTACAAATTAAAAGGTCTTAGAAAACCTAACTTAACATCTCTAAAAACTAGAAAACAAAACAAATGAAGCCCAAAGTTAGAAGGACAGAAATAATAAAGATCAAACAGAAATATATTAGGGACAAGAAAAACAATAGAAAGAATTAACAGAACTAAGAGCTGTTTTTTTGAAAAGATATCAAAATTGACAAATTTTTAGCTACACTAAGAGGACAAATATAAAACTAGAAATTAAAAAGGAAACATTACAACTGATATTATATATATAGGATCATAAGACTCTACTATGAACAATTATACACTAACCAATTAGATAATATAGAAGAAATACATAAATTCCTAAGACTGAGTTAGTAATAGAAAATCTGAACAGACTAAAAATGGGTAAAAAGATTAAATCAGTAATCAAAATCCTCCCAACACAGAAGACCCCAGAAGACCACTTCAGTGGTTAATTCTGTCAAACACTTAAAGATTTAATGCCAGTCTTTTTCAAACTCTTCCAAAAAATTACAGAATACAGAACACTTCAAAACTCATCCTATGAAACCAGCATTATTCTGATACCAAAGTCAGATAAAGACACTACAAGAAAAGTGTAGACCATTACCTGTGATAAGTTAAAGGTGCAAAAATTCTCAACAAAATATTAGCAAACCAAATTCAAGAAATATTAAAAGGATTATACACCATGACCAAGTGAGATATATCCCTGGGATATAAGAATGGTTCCAAATATGCAACTGAATAAACATAATATATCACAATAAAATGAAATATAAAAATCACATGGTTAGGGTGCCTGGGTGGCTCAGTCTGTTAAGCATCTGACTTTGGCTCAGGTCATGATCTCATGGTTTTGTGGGTTCAAGCTCTGCATTGGGCTCTGTGCTGGCAGCTAGCTCAGAGCCTGGATCCTGTTTCAGATTCTGTGTCTCCCTCCCTCTCTGACCTTCTCCTGCTCATGCTCTCACTCTCTCTCTCTCTCAAAAATAAATAAAACATTAAAAAAATTTTTTAGACCACATGGTTATCTTAACAGATGGAAGAAAAGCATGTAACAAAATAAGCCTTTTCATGATAAAAACTCTCAACTGATTGGATATAGAAAAAAACACCTTAACATAATAAAGGCCATGTACAACAAGCTCACAGCTAACATTATACTCAATGATGAACTATTGAAAGCTTTTCCTCTAAGATCTGGAAGACAAGGATATCCATTCTCATCATTCTTATTCAACATAGTACTGGAAGTCCTAGGTAAACATTAGGCAAGACCTAGAAATAAAAGATATCCAAATAAGAAAGAAAGAAGTAAAATTATCATTATTTGCATATTTGTTTTGTATACAGAAAATCCCAAAGATACAACAACAACAAAACACTGTTGCAAATAATCAATAAACTCAATACTGTTACGTGATATGAAATCAGCATACAGAAATCAGTGTATGTCTATACACTAATAATGAAACATCTGAAAATGAAATAAAGAACTATCCCATTCACAATAATATCAAAAACAAGCACATATAGGAACATATTTAATCAAAGAAATGAAAGATCTTTACATGAAAACTGTAAGACTATATTGAAAGGAATTGAAGATGACACAAATAAATGGAAGACATCCAGTTTTCGTGGATCAGAACTAATATTATTACAGTGTCCATAATGCCCTTAGCCATCCATAGGTTCAACACAATCCCTATCAAAATTCCAATAGCATTCTTCACAGACATAGATCAAACAATCCTAAAGTCTGTATGGAACCACAAAAGTGCCCCAATACGCAAAGCAATCCCTTTAAGGAACAAAGCCAGAGGCATCATGTTCTTAAAGTTTCAAACAATATTACAAAGCTCTAGTATTTAAAACAGTGTAGCACTGTCATAAAAATAGACACATAGACCAACAGAACAGTAAAGAACCCAGAATTAATCCTCTATATATACAGTCAACTAATATTTGACAAGAGAGCCAAGAACATCCAATGAGGAAAGGATAATGCTTCAACTGGTGCTGAGAAATCTGGGTAAACATATGAACAACAGAATCAGACCCCTATCTTACACCAGTCACAGATTAACTGAAAATGGATTAAAAAGTGTTAAACATAAGGCCTGATACCATAAAACTCCTGGAAGAAAACGTGGGGAAGAAGCTCCTTGACATTGGTCTTGCTGATGAGTTTTGGATATGATAGCAAAATCATAAGCAACAGGAGCAAAAATCAATGAATGCAACTACATCAAACTTGAAAGCTTCTGCACAGCAAAAGAAATAATGAAATGAGGAGGCAATCAGATAAGATATTAATATCCAAAACATATACAGAACTCATATAATTCAATAAAAAAGCAATCTGGTTAAAAATAAGCAGAGAGGGGCATGTGGGTGACTCAGTCAGTTGGTGACCAACTCTTGATTTCAGCTCAGGTCATGATTCCAGGGTTGTGGGATTGAGCCCTGTGTTGGGCTCCATGCTAAATAAGGAGCCTGCTTAACATTCTTTTCTCTTTCTCCCTCGGCTTCTCTCCCCTACTTGTACATTTTCTCTCTCTGAAGTAAAAAAGAAAAAAAAAAAGGGGGGGTGGGGACAGGGCAACTAAACAGAGAATTCTTGAAAGAAGACATTAAAATAGCCAACAAGTATATAAAGGTGCTCAAATCACTAGTCATCAGGAAAATGCACATCAAAACCACAATGAGATATCACCACACATCTGCTAGAATGGCTATCATCAAGAAAACAAGTGGTAACAAATGATAAGAACATGACAAAACCCTTATACACTGTTTGTGAGAATGTAAGTTTGTCAGCTAGAAGTTCCTCAAAAATATTAAAAATAGATCTATCATATGATACAGCAATCCCTTTTCTGGGTATATGCCCAAAGGAAATGAAAGCAGGGTATCAAAGAGATGTATGCACTTTCATGTTTATTGTATTATTAACAATGGCTAAGAAATAGAAACAACCTAAGTGCCCATTAATCAAATGATTAATGGATAACAAGATGTGATGTATATATATACATATATTGAATATTATTTAGCAATGAGAAATATAATGGTATTATATTTGAGCTGTGAAAAATATAATGGTATTTGCACATAATAGTATTTGTTGCAACATGGATGGTATCTGAGGACATTATGCTAAGTGAGAAAAATACAAACACTGTATAATGTCACTTACATGTATAATCTAAAAAAAAAACAACTCGTATAAACATAGTAAAATGGTGGCTACCAGGTGTTGGAAGATGAGAGGATAGGAAACACATGTAAGAGTAAGTCCTAGAGATCTGTTGCATAGTATAGTGAATTAGACAGCAATATTGTATTATAAGTATCAGACTTGCTAGGGAACTAAATCTAAGTTATTCCAAACACTAAAAAGAAACAATAATTATATGATATGACAGAAATGCTAATTATCACTGTGATGGCAGTATGTATATGTATCAAATTAACATGTACACCTTAAATTTACACATATATTATTAAATTTTTTTAAAAAACGCATTTAATAATGGTGTTTGTAAGTGCTATATGTGAGGGGAAAAAAGAAATTGATTTCATTTTCAAATAACATTGAAGTGGGGGGATTACTGCTTCTTTGGAAAATCACTTCCAGGTAAATTTACTTTTTTGTATGATGGAAAAAACTGCCTTGTGGAAGTGCAAAGTTTATTAAATATTATAAAGATAATCCAACAGCATAATTAATTTATGGTATAGTATAGGGAAGCCTGGGTGGCTTAGTCGGTTAAGCGTCCGACTTTCGCTTAGGTCATGATCTCGCGGTTCGTGGGTTCGAGCCCCGCCTCGGGCTCTGTGCTGACTGCCAGCTCAGAGCCTGGAGCCTGTTTCAGTCTGTGACTCCCTCTCTCTCTGACCCTCCCCTGCTCACACGCTGTCTCTCTCTCTCCTAGAAATAAATAAAAATATTAAAAAAAAATTATGGTATAGTATAGAGTAACTCTACCAAGTTAATAAATTGGTTGTGTGCTTTATTAACTCTAATACTAAGGGCTAGGAAAAATTTTTATTATACATCAGCAACCTCTAATTTTTGCAAAACCCTATGTGGTAAGCGCTACTGTTATCTCTATTTAACAGATGAGTAAAATAAGACAAAATTTAAGTGATCTGTTCACAGTTATGGACTCAAAACTGTGATTCATACCCAGGCAGTAAAGCTTTCTCTGAATCAAACTTTTAATCGATATACCAAAAGGTTCTCAAAGTGAGTCCTGCATAATCCCAGGGGTCTCAGAAAATTTTCAGAATTAGTAAAGTCAAAATTATATTCAAATTGCATTTTCAAAAAATTTTTTACTGTATTTTCTTTGAATCGATGATGCAAAAACAAAACAAAACAAAAAAACAGGAAAAAGTACTGGCACCTTACTATGAATCAAGGCAGTAGCATCAAAGTGATTGATGGTCATTATATTCATCATTACCATGCAGTTGGTAAAAAAAATTTGTTAATTTTTTAAAAAGCTAGTTTAATTTTCCTTAAATAATCAATTATTTTTAATGTCTACTTTCTGTATATCTTTTTTATCTGTATGACTAAATAGAAAATACCTATTAAATAATTGTAAATATAATATTGTAGTTGTCGATAAGCAATTCAAAGAAAGATCAATTGAGTTGTTAACTGATATGGCCACTTTTTTCATGATATGCCATTTTTTTAACCAAAAAACATTCATACAGGACTCCGCCCCCAGAGCTCAGCAGGGAGCCTGGAATAGCCCGAGGGGGTTGTCTGGGAAGCTGTGTCTAAGGCAACTTCAGCGGGGCGCGGGCTGGGATTTGGAGATTGGAACTGGCCTGGGTTGAAGAGTGCAACCAACTTCGGCTGCGTCCCCGGAACGGGGAGTTGACACGCCAAAAAAAAAAAAAAAACCGAGCTGCAGCGCGGGGTTCAAGAAGGGACTGGAGCACCGTCACTCTCCTTCCCACAATCGCCAAGGCAGAACCCCCGCCTGAGGCATCGGATCACGCCACGCACATCCCTGCCTGAGAGCCAGCACTGCATACACACGGCTATTTAACTGTAGCTGGGAAATCCAGGGCTACCTCAAGAAACAAGCTAGAGTACACAAGGTGAAGAGTCCCAAATATCACTACGAATAGGAAAATAAAATAACTAAGGTCCCAACAAGAGTGACCGAGGAATACCATTCAAAAAACAATCTCTGAAAGGATAGGCCCTGGAAAGTCAAAGAGTCTTCTTGAATATAGCAGCGCTCATAGAAACAGAGAGCTTAACAGGTCTTTAAAACCAACAAGAGCCGGAAAGCTAACTAAAATGATGAAACGAAAGAGCTCTCCTCCAAATAAACTCCAAGAAGAAATGACAGCTAATGAACTGCTCAAAACAGATATCAGCAGCATAAGTGAACAAGATTTTAGAATAATAATGGTGAAATTAATAGCAGGGCTTGAAAAAAACATAGGCGACATCAAAGAAACTATGGCTACAGACAGAATGGAAAATAAAAATAGGCATGAAGAATTAAAAAATGTGATAAATGAGATACATAATAAATTAGAGGCCTCAATGCACGGATTGAAGAGGCAGAAAGGAGAATAAGTGATTTAGAAGACACCATTATAGAAAAACAAGAAGCTGACAAAAAAAGAGACAAACTGATCCAGGAACAGGAAAGAAGAGTTCGAGAGCTCAGCGATACAGTCAAACGCAACAATATCAGTATCATAGGAATCCCAGAAGAGGAAGAGAGAGGGAAAGGTGCTGAAGGAGTCCTGGAACAAATTATAGCAGAGAACTTCCCCGACCTGGGGAAGGAAGTCAATGTGGAAATACAAGAGGCTCAGAGAACTCCCCTCAGACGTAACCTGAATCGATCTTCTGCATGACATATCATCATAAAAATGGCAAAATACAAGGACAAAGAGAGAATTTTGAAAGCAGCTAGGGAGAAAAGGGCCCTCACATACAAAGGGAAACCTATCAGAGTGGTGACAGACCTATCTACTGAAACGTGGCAGGCCAGAAAGGAATGGCAAGAGATCTTCAATGTGATGAACAGTAAAAATATGCAGCCAAGAATCCTCTATCCAGCAAGCCTGTCCTTCAAAATAGAAGGAGAGATAAAAACCTTTCCAAACAAACAGAAATTGAAAGAATTTGTCACCACGAATCCAGCCCTACAAGAAATCGTGAGGGGAATGCTCTGAAGGAAAGGTTGCAAGGAACAAAGATTCCAGAGACACCACCACAAACATGAACCCTACAAAAGATACAAAGACTCTAAACCCACATATTTCAATAATAACACTGCATGTAAATGGGCTGAATGCTCCAATCAAAAGATATAGGGTAGCAGAATGGATTAAAAAACAAAATCCATCTATATGCTGTCTACAAGAAACAAGGGCACTACATAATAATTACAGGGTCCATCCATCAGGAAGAACTAACAATCATAAATGTCTACGCACCGAATATGGGAGCACCTAAATATCTAAAACAATTAATCACAAACAGAAACAAGCTTATAGATAAGAATGTGCTAATAGCAGGGGACTTTAATACTCCGCTTACAGCAATGAATAGGTCAACCAGACAGAAAATCAGTAAAGAAATAATGGACTTGAAAGATACATTGGACCAGATGGACCTGACGGATATATTTAGAACTTTACATCCTGAGGCCAAGGAATTCACTTTCTTCTCAAGTGCGCATGGCACATTCTCCAAGATAGATCACATACTGGGACATAAAGCAGCCCTCAAGAAATATAAAAGAATAGAGATCCTACCATGCACACTGTCAGATCACAATGCTTTGAAACTTGAAATCAATTACAGGAAGAAGTCTGGAAAACTTCCAAAAACATGGGGGTTAAAGAACACCCTTCTAAAGAATGAATGGGCCAATCAGGCAATTAGAGATGAAATTAAAAAATATATGGAAACAAATGAAAATGAAAACACAACAATTCAAAATCTATGGGATGCAGCAAGGCAGTCCTAAGAGGAAAGTCCATTGCTCTCCAGGCCTATTTCAAGAGATTAGAAAAAGCGCAAGTCCAAAATCTAACAGCTCACCTAAAGGAACTAGAGGCAGAGCAACAAGAATGCCCTAAACCCAGTAGAAGAAGAGAAATAGTAAAAATTAGAGCAGAAATAAACAACATCGAGACCAAAGAAACAATTTAACGGATCAATGAAACCAAGAGTTGGTTTTTTGAAAAAGTAAACAAAATTGACAAACCTCTAGCCAGACATACCCAAAAGAAAAGAGAGAGCACCCAAATAGACAAAATTATGAATTAAAATGGACTTATTACAACCAACCCCTCAGAAATACAAGCAATTATCAGGGAATACTATGAAAAATTATATGCCAACAAATTGAACAACTTAGAAGAAATGGACAAATTCCTAAACACACACTCACTACCAAAATTCACACGGGAAGAAATAGAAAACCTGAACAGACCCATAACAAGTGAAGAAATTGAATCAGTGATCAAAAATCTCCCAACAAATAAGAGCCCTGGACCTGAGGGCTTCCCTGGGGAATTCTACCAGACATTTAAAACAGAATTAATCCCAATTCTTCTCAAGTTATTCCAAAAAATAGAAAGCGAAGGAAAACTCCAGGACTCATTTTATGAAGCCAGCATCACACTGATTCCCAAGCCAGACAGAGATCCAGCAAAAAAAGAGAACTACAGGCCAATATCCTTGATGAATACGGATGCAAAAATTCTCAACAAGATCCTTGCAAATCGAATCCAGCAGCATATCAAAGAATCATCCACCAAGATCAAGTGGGATTCATTCCTGGGTTACAGGGCTGGTTCAACATTCGCAAATCAATCAATGTGATACATCATATTAATAAAAGAAAAGATAAAAACCATATGATCCTGTCAATAGATGCAGAAAAAGCATTTGACAAAATACAACATCCCTTCTTAATAAAGACTCTCGAGAAAGTTGGGATAGAAGGAACCTACTTAAACATCATCAAAGCCATCTATGAGAAGCCTTCAGCTAACATCATCCTCAACGGGGAAAAACTCAGAGCTTTCCCCCTGAGATCAGGAACACGGCAGGGATGCCCACTCTCACCACTGCTGTTTAACATAGTGCTGGAAGTCCTAGCATCAGCCATCAGACACCAAAAGGAAATCAAAGGCATCAGAATTGGCAAAGAGGAAGTCAAACTTTCACTCTTCGCAGATGACATGATACTCTACATAGAAAACCCGACAGACTCCACCAGAAGCCTACTAGAACTGATCCAAGAATTCAGCCAAGTTGCAGGGTACAAAATCAATGTACAGAAATCGGTTGCATTTTTATACACCAACAATGAAGCAACAGAAAGAGAAATCAAGAAACTGATCCCATTCACAATTGCACAAAAAACCATAAAATACCTCGGAATAAACCTAACCAGGATACAAGAGATCTGTATGATGAAAACCATAGAAAACTTATGAAGGAAATTGAAGAAGACACAAAGTGGAAAAACATTCCATGTTCATGGATAGGAAGAATAAATATAGTTAAGATGTTATTACTACCTAAGGCACTCTACACATTCAATGCAATTCCAATCAAAATTGCACCAGCATACTTCTCAAAACTAAAGCAAACTATCCAAAAATTTGTATGGAACCACAAAGACCCGAATAGCCAAAGTAATCCTGAAGAAATAAAACCAAAGCAGAGGGATCACCATCCCAGACTTTAACCTCTACTACAAAGCTGTGTCATCATCAAGACAGTATGGTATTGGCACAAAAACAGACACATAGACCAATGGAACAGGTGAGAACTCAGAAGTGGACCCAAAGTATACAGCCAACTAATCTTTGACAAAGCAGGAAAGAGTATCCAATGGAAAAAACACAGCCTCTTTAATAGATGGTGCTGGGAGAACTGGACAACAGCATTCAGAAGAATGAAACTAGATAATTTTCTCACACCATACACAAAAATAAACTCAAAATGAATAAAGGACCTGAACGTGAGACACGAAACCATCAAAACCTTAGAGGAGAAAGCAAACAACGCACTTGACCTCCACCTTATGCTTATGACACATCCCCAACAGCAAGGGAATTAAGAGCAAAAATAAACTGTTGGGACCTCCTCAAGATTAAAAGCTTCTGCACAGCCAAGGAAACAACCCAGAAAATTAATAGGCAACCAACGGAATGGGAAAAGATAGTTGCAAATGACATATCAGATAAGGGTTGATATCCAGAATCTACAAGGAACTCACCAAACTACACGCCCGAAAAACAAACAACCCAGTGAAGAAATGGGCAGAAGATATGAACACACACTTCTCCAAAGAGGACATCCAGATGGCCAACAGACACATGAAACGATGCTCAGCATCGCTCCTCATCAGGGAAATACAATCAAAACCACACTGAGATACCACCTCACGCCAGTCAGAGTGGCTAAAATGAGCAAATCAGAGAACTCTAGATGCTGGCGAGGATGTGGAGAAACGGGCACCCTCCTACACTGTTGGTGGGAATGTAAACTGGGTGCAGCCCCTCTGGAAAACAGTGTGGAGGTTCCTCAGGAAACTAACAATAGAACTCCCCTATGACCCAGCAATAGCACTGCTAGGCATTTACCCAAGGGATACAGAAATGCTGAGGCATAGGAGCACATGTACCCCAATGGTCATAGCAGCACTCTCCACAATAGCTAAAACATGGAAAGAGCCTAAGTGTCCATCAACAGATGAATGGATCAAGAAGATGTGGTTTATCTATACCATGGAATACTACAGGGCAATGAGAAACAATGAAATCTGGCCATGTGTAGCAACGTGGATGGACCTTGAGGGTGTTATGCTGAGAGAAATAAGTCAGGCAGAGAAAGACAAATATCATATGTGTGCACGTATAGGAGGATTAGGAGGAGCTTGACGGAGGACCTTGGGGGAGAAGAAGGGCAGAGATGGTGGGGGAAAGGGGGAGAGGCAAACCATGAGAGACTCTTGAATGCTGACAAAAACTGAGGACTGGTGGATGTGGGGGAGGGGGAGTGGGCATGGAGGAGGACACTTGTGGGGATGAGCACTGGGTGTTATGTGGAAACTAATTTGACAATAAACTATTTGTAAAAAAGAAAAAAAAAAACATTCATACAAGATCAAGTTATCCATACTTGGGGTATTTTGCAGCTATTTTCTCAAAAAGA
This sequence comes from Proteles cristata cristata, assembly GCA_017311185.1. Classification (NCBI taxonomy): domain Eukaryota; kingdom Metazoa; phylum Chordata; class Mammalia; order Carnivora; family Hyaenidae; genus Proteles; species Proteles cristata. Next base: position 6,161 of record JAESUZ010002278.1, on the reverse strand, counting down.
AATGAATGCAGTAAACTTGTTACTTTAGGGAAAACTGGTAATATCAATTGTCAATAAAAAAATTTGAACTTTTGGGGCGCCTGGGTGGCAAAGTCAGTTAAGTGTCTGACTTCGGCTCAGGTCTTGATCTCGTAGGTCATGGGTTCCAGTCCTACACAGGGTTCTGTGCTGACAGCTCAGAGCCTGGAGCCTGCTTCAGATTCTGTGTCTCCCTCTCTCTCTGACCCTCCCTTGCCTGCATTCTGTCTCTCTCTGTCTCAGAAATAAAAATAACATTAAAAAAAAAAACCAGGTAATCAATAAACTGCGATATATTTTTATTTTTATTTATTTATTTATTTTAATATTTTTATTTCTTTTTAGGAGAGAGAGAGAGAAAGACAGCATGAGCAGGGGAGGGTCAGAGAGAGAGGGAGATACAGACTCTGAAATAGGCTCCAGGCTTTGAGCTGGCAGTCAGCACAGAGCCCGAGGCGGGGCTCGAACCCACAAACCGCGAGATCATGACCTAAGCGAAAGTCGGACGCTTAACCGACTAAGCCACCCAGGCGCGCCAACTGCGATATATTTTTAAAAAATAATAAATAAAATTTCAACTTGAAAGTTCAAGCTAGAAGTTTTAAAAGTTACAGCTACCACTATGAAATTCACAGCTTCTCAATATACACAGGTTTCTCTGAGGATATTCATGACAGTAGAGATGAATGTTTTTTTTATACTGACATACATCATCTTTTGGAAGATCTGCCTAACTCAGTGAACTAATATTTTCCAAATAATTAATGTATAGTGTTATAAAATCATTCATGATAATCTAGCCATTCAAAGTGCCAAATAGCTCAGTGGCTTCTGGGGGGCTCAAGTTGGCTCAGCCTCCAATTCTTGGTTTCACCTTCCATCATGATCTCACAGTTTATGGGTTCAATCACTATGTTTACACTATCAGTGCAGAACCTCTTTGGGATTCTGTCTCTCTGCCTTGTCTCTTTCTCTCTCTCAAAAATAATAAGCATTTAAAACAAAGAAAAACAGTGCAAAATAGATTGAAGGATTTTATTATAACAGAAGAAAAATGTATTCATATATTCATATACATTTCTTGCAAATAACCTTTAATAAGCTACCATTTGTAGAGTTTTTGGTACATTATTAAAGAAAAAAATATACATAATTACCTGAAAAGGCTATTAAAATATTATTTCATCTGTAAATCTGAGTCCAGATTTTCTTCATGTACTTAAACCAAAAACAATATCGATTGAATATGAAAGCAGATCTTATAATCCAGCTCTCTTCAAGTAAGTCATCCATTAACAGACTTGAGAAAATGCTACTTTGCCACTAATTTTTTTTGGAATATCATATCTACTTCTCATAAAATGTTATTTATGTTAAATAGATGTATTATTTAATTGAATTAATACAGATATGCATTTATTTTAATTGTCTTTACTTTGGGTGATCTTTTTAATTTAAACTAAACATACTGCCATAATGTACATTCCAGTATCACAGTTTTGTGTCTGTGGGTTTTATTTTTTTTATTTCTTATATGATAAATATTTGAGCTAAATATAATGCACCTTTTTAAAAAAAAAAACCTCTTTGGTGTCCTCAAGATTTTTAAAAAGTTTAAAGGGATCCTTTGGGGCACTTGGGTGGCTCAGTCAGTTGAGCATCTGACTTCAGCTTAGGTCATGACCTCATAGTTCATGGGTCCAAGCCCCTCGTCTGCCTTTGTGCTGACAGATCTGAACTTGGAGCCTGCTTCAAATTCTGTGTCTCCCTCTCTCTTTGCCACTCCCCCACTCTAACTTTTTTTTTCTCTCTCTCTCAAAAATAAATGATCATTAAAAAAATAAAGGGATCCTGAGACCTAATATTTTGAGAACTCTTAGAATATATTATGCTGCTTAAGTATCTAAACATAGTATAGCAATTGTATATAACTGATTACTTTTTATTAAGTTTATTTACTTATTTTGAGGGAGAGAGAGAGAGAGATCACAAGCAGAGGAGGGTCAGAGAAAAGGAGAGACAAAATCCCAAGCAGACTGCACCATCAGCATAGAGCCTGATGTAGGGCTTGAACTCACAAATCACGAGATCACCACCTGAGCCAATATCAAGAGTCAGATGCTTAACCAACTGTACCACCCAAGCACCCCTATAAGTGATTACTTCTAAAGTGCCTGACATTAATTATGGATCTATGTATATATTCTTGTTATTTGTAGATTCCTTATTTGGATATATTCTCACCAAAGTTTATGCTTTTGAGAACTGTAACAGTTGAGAATACCCAACCTCCAGAGGGAATTCCTTTTGTTTTTGAAATGCTCTACAGTGAGAAAGGTTTGGGTTCTTTTTAACCCAAGCCATTGTTTTAAAATTGTTCAACCTAACACAGCTACCATTCTATTAATGTAGGCTAGCATTGTATTTGGCATATGGTTTGGTACATTATACCGATGTTGACTACTACTTAAGATTGACATCGAGCTTACTAACAAATATTCTGATGCCTTGTTTCCTGACTTCCTACGTATTGCTGCTCAATCAAACTGCCATTTTCATCTATCCTATTCAGAACTAAACATACCAGTTTGTGTTTACCCCCTTCAAGCCCATCCTAGTAGCCTGATTGCTTTATTATATTAAATTCCTTTAGATTCTAGTTACTTCACTAATGAGCACTTCCTCTTATTTGGAAATTTTATAAAATGTATTCAATACTTTTTCATATTATTGGTTAAAATGTTTTGAAAAAAATTCTCTATGAACTTCTCTGCATCACCCACATTTCTTTTACTATCTGCTAGGTTACATGAAAAACCTCCATAAATGCCATGCCAATTCCACATAACTGAAAAGAGACAATTAGATTAGTTATAATGACATTTACTAATGAACTCATTTGCACTTCTAGTGATTAATGGTTTAATTTTCTAAGCACACAAATTTTAAACATCTAATTCTAGAAATTTACCAAAGATCTATATAATCACATCTGCTTATGATTTACAGAATCTATTTTTGTTATTGAAAACACAAGCTACACCTTGCCTCCTTTCTCTTCTCTGTGACTTTGCAACGCTGATGTGACTCCTTTAGTGACTTTATCTGAAGGTTTTCTCAGTATCCTCCTATGAAATTCATCAGAGTTTAGTTGTCAAATAATGCCCAGATCAGTCTTCCCATCTGGGAGACCTCTCTTCCTAATAAGCAAAAGAGCTTTCCCTTGAACTTGAGGGAAGTCCTGGCAACAAGGAATGAAGGTGTGCTTGAGTCAAAACTCTTGCCCTCAAATGTCAGTACTGCCTCCTGCTGGCTGAAGAAACTGAAGGATTGTTAATTTATTAAACAGTTTGCCCAAGTTACATTATTACATAATAATCCCCCCGCCCCATGGAGGGACTTGGACATTTCATATCAAGGCACATTGCATAACAAAATTTTCAATAAATTTTAGCTTTTATGGTCATTCAGTGCCCAGTTTCTAATTAATATATTTCTCTATTCTCTGTGCTACTGTCTTTTATTCGTTCATGGCCCATGTTCATTTTAACTTATCTATAGACTCACAAAATCAGAAATTTTCATAGGTTTGTTTGTAGAGCTGCAGTGGGCATTGGTTTTTGTAACAAAGGCCCTCCATTTTTCTTCGAGATATTGTAGTTTCCTTTTTTTTTTTTTAACAGATTATAGTCATGAATATTCTTTCAGAACATAAATATAGGGAAAGCAAAAAATCACATGTGATTTCTGTTAGTATTATTATGAAACAATTATTAATGAAATAAAGAAAAATACAGAAATTGAGAACTTGGTATCATACCAATGTCTTCAGTTATTTCTATTCAGTTTTAAAATTTTTTATTCTTATGCTAATGTACATTGCCTAAAATAAATAAGCTAAAAGGATTTACATTCTTAGGAGCCAAGGATAAAAAATATTCTTGCATTGCCTATTATACCTGCTTTATTCTAGAGACTGAATATGTGATTTAAATATTTACAGTGATGCCTTGAGGAGTGTCTTACCTATGTGAGTAATGTGCTTACACGTGGTTATACAATTCAGAATTAGACGATGAATTCCCTAAGTGCCTTCATGACCCTCTACATATTTCATGAAGCTGCTGTTAGTACATTTGCCTTTGTACTTTGTGCTTGAAGATTGCATAATTCTTTTATTAAAAATTTGTTATTTCTATCAATTCTTAATATCATTAGTTTCCACATTTGCAATACAGAGTGACCAAAGCATAAAATAGATTGCTGTCCACATTAAATAACAATGCCAGCCACTAAATGACACCTTGAGGAAACTCTTGTTTCCTTGTTTAAATTATAGTAACAATGTCATTTTCCTAATTTATTTTCAACACTATGGAGCTAGAGCATGTTTTGTTTTGTTTTGCTTTGTTTTAAGAGAAGACACATGACATTTATGTTTTCATATTCTACATGTTTCCTACAGTAAATAAAATACATGAATCAATTTTTTAAAAAGTAAAAATTCATTTTGACACTTGATTTTATGTAATAATTTAGGTTTGGCTTCTCAGGCTGGATTTTTTGTTTCACTCAGCTGCAATAATGACTTCATCCTAAAGCCAGCGAGTGCAGTGTTATTGCAATCAAGGAGGATCATAAGAATCAAAGTATCAGTTTTTTTTTTTTCCCCCAAACTTGTAATCAAATCCTTGGCAGCATGTAGGTGCTGGCTCAGAATTTCTAAACTTGAAAGCTGTAGAATGTGAACTTTTTTTTTTCCTTAAGGCTATAACTTTATTTTTCCAACCCGATTCTAGAGAAAGAGGGGTAAACAGACCTTAGCATTTTGCACTTGCTCACAGAGCTTAGTTGGTGCCTCGCCTCCTATATAAGCAGCTGTAACAAAAAACTCTGCCTACAGGCAAATATCCACAGAAGCCAGGTTTTTTTTTCCCTAGCTTGCCTAGGAGCTATGCTCCAGGCTAAACTTATGGCTTTGGTTACTTTTCAAATCTGCATTTTCAACAATTTTATTTCAATACCAAGTCACCTTTCAGGTTTTCTATATTTAAAAAAAAAGTCACTAACATGTCCCTGTTTTCTTGTGTCCCCCACACCTATATTCAAATGATAAAAAATATATTTGGGGGCAATATATATTAATATTATTAATTATTAATTAATTAATAATTAAATTTAATTTAATTTTTAAAATAATTAAATTAATAATTAATTATTAATGTATTAATATTAAAATATTTTGGAACAATATATATTAATAAAGTAGTACTAGACCCTACATTTCATCAATATTAATATTTACTTAATGGAAGATTCTCAAAAACAAGGAGGAAAAAAATGTTTGAAGAGCTTTACAAAGCTGATACTTGAGATGGACTCAGAAATCAGGTGTATGGTAATAACTAAAGCATAAAGCTGTTCTGCATATTCTGCAGTAAGAAATGATCTGACATTTTTAAAGTGTTTATATATTTTTAGAAAGGGGGGGATAGAGAGGAGAGACAAAATCCAAAGCAGGCTCCAGGGTCTGAGCTGTCACCAGAGCCTGACGCGGGGCTCCAACTCACAGAACGGGAGATCATGACCTGAGCTGAAGTTGAACGCTTAACCACCCAGTGTTAAGTGACTGAGCCACCCAGGTGCTCCAAAATGCTCTGATATTTTAAAAAAGATAAATTGGAAACTGACATTTCCAATTAAGTGATAAATTGAAAACACAATAGTAGATAAGAGAGTGAAAGATGAAATATACAACTAGAAAATCTTTAAGACTGGCCAATATTTATATCCAGATTTGAATTTAAAAAAACCCTGAAACTTGACATCATAGTCCCCCAATACTGTATTTTAATGATTTTAATATAACATAAATAAATACACATGATGAATGTCTCAAAACTATTTTCACATCTTCATTAATTCTCGTGTGAGACAACGTGGCATATAGAATCCAAGGGTTAATAGTTCCTATCAAGGTTATTAAAGTCAAGATTAAATGGCCTCAGGGGTGCCTGGGTGGCTTAGTCAGTTAAGCGTCCGACTTTCGCTTGAAAGTCGGTCATGATCTCATGGTTCGTGAGTTCGAGCCCCGCGTCAGGCTCTGTGCTGACTGCCAGCTCAGAGCCTGGAGCCTGTTTCAG
>JAESUZ010002277.1:0-68468 GCA_017311185.1 Proteles cristata cristata | reverse complement strand
TGGACAGATGATGGTTACTGATTTTTTCAATGAGGAAAGGGGGCTCCAGGGGCAGGTGACTTGGACCAAGCCCTGCAGGCTGTGTGTGATGGTGGTGGGGGTGTCCGATCTGTTCTGGCCCACAGTCTTGCAAGGGGTCCCCTCCTTACATGCCAGCCCGGTCAAATGATCTCATATAAAGCACAAAGATTATGAGGAGGGAAGGACAAGGCTTGAGCTGAGCTCTCGAGACCCAGGGTGAAGCACCCCCACCTCGAGATATCCACATGTTGAAGGTCAGCAAGAAGCTAGGCATGTGGAGAGGGTTTGCAGCTCTGTATAGTGGGTTCTTTCCAGCCTCCTTTGCTCACGGGGATTCCCTTGGTCTGCAGTATCTTCCCCAACACCCAAATCTCCAAGTCCACCATCCTTCGAGGCCTGCTTTAGATGCCACCTTCTCCAGGAAGCCTGCCTTCATGCCCTCCTACTCTCTTCCAACTTAAAGAGACCTCCCTACCCCCAAGCCGCCCGGCAGCATACGCCTCCCTGTGTGTCGCTGGTCACTCTGTCCCCCAGATCGGACCTATGCAGGGCTGCGTACAGCCCCTCTGCAGCTGGTGAGCTCGCCCAGGGCACAGACAGTGTCTGGCCCACCCTTGCATCCTGCCCCCAGCCTGGGGCCCCGCACACCCCATGCTGCAGTTGAGGGACGCCCAGGAGGGGCCGAGAGAGTGGAAACAAGTCTGAACCCGTGTAGGGGACAGGCCCACCGGCGGCTTGGGGGCCGGGGAGGGTGGAGATGAAGACGATCACACCAGCTCCAGGGCCGAACCCCAGCTCGAGGGCCAGGCGGCTGCGGTTAGCTCCGCTTCGCAGAGGGGGACACGGGGTGTGCGGGTGACCAAGTGACCTGCCCCCGAATCCTGGGAAGAAGCAAAGCGAGGGGTCAGGAGCCACAAGCCGTGTTCTGCTTGGTGGAAAGTGCTTTGAGCAACAGAGCAGAAGGGTGTGGCTCCCGAGGCTGGGGTCCCCAGCCCGGACCCCGAGGGGGCCCAGGACCCCGCACGAGAGGCTGGAGGCCAGCTGGCAAAGAGCCTCCCCTTTCCCACAGTTAACCAGCCTCACTTCCGGAAGACATTCTGATGGGTGCAGTGCCTCGGCTTCTCCTGCGGCCACACAGCCGACCCAGGGCAAGTGTCCCACAGGTGCCTGGGGCCCCGTGAAGCTTTAGTCATTTGTCTGCTCTCTCTGGCTGGCTCCCAACTGTAGATCGAGGCAGACACCACCTGCCTGGGCCTCAGCGCCCCCATCCGATTGCCGAGGCTGCCTCTGGGACCGCCATTCAGTGCTCCCTCCACCTGCTTTTACCTCTCCAGGCCGGGCCACACGCAGGGACCCGCAGCATGACCATCTTCAACACTTGATGCGAGCTTCTTGCCCTGTGGCGTCGAGCGCTGAGCCATGGAGGATGAAAAGGGGCGTGGTGGGTCGTCTCTGGGAAGCTGACCGGGCTGTAGGGCTGGGGCTGGATGCCAGGGAGGAGCCAGCAGCCGAGGTGGCCCAACGGGTGGGCATGGCTGGGGCGGAGGCGGCCAGAGGCTCGAAACCAGGCTCCACCAGACACTAACTGGCACGATCTGACCTCAGCTTTTCTCATCTGTGAAATGGACAGAAAACAGGATGTACCCCATATACGTGTGAGGAGTAGATGAGCTGATCGGGGGACTGCCTAGGAGTGAATGCTATAGCTCTTAGTATTCTTTTTAAGTTTATTTATTTATTTTTGAGAGAGGGATTGAGAGAGAGGGAGCGAATGAGCAGGGGAGGGGCAGAGAGAGAGGAAAGAGAGCCCCAAGCAGACTCCACACCAGGGGCTCTGAGCCTGACGCAGGGCTCAAACTCCCAATTCATGAGACCACGACCTGAGCCAAAATCAAGAGTAGGGCATGGAAACAACTGAGTCCCCCAGGGCGACCCCAAAGCTCTTAGTGCTGTTACTGATCACCATGGCTGGGAAGACGCAGGGTCCTTGCCCGGCTTGGTCGGGACTCAGCTCTTCCCTCCCTCCCTCCCTTCCTCCCCCAATGACATGTGCTTTACTCTGCAGGTGCGGAGATACACTTACTGACTCATCTGAATGAGAAATCCCAGGCCTGCCTTCAAGGGGCTCCCTGCCCCCCTGCTGGTTCATTATAGGAGGCGGTGATAAGACCAGGGGCCATATTCATTCCACCTACCATGGGAAAGTGGGGTCAGGGAAAGCTTCCCGGAGGAGGTGACAGAGAAGCAGCGTCTTGGTGGTGAAAGAAAAGAAGGCAAACCATTTGTCAGGAACCCAGGACATCAGAAAACACAGGCAGAGATGAGCCAGAGAGAGAAATGGCTGTCAGGGTCGGCCTGTCTGGCAGAAGCCACGATCGGCAAACCACAGCTTATGGTGAAATCCAGCCCGTGGCCAGCAGGCTGTGAACGATTTTTACGATGAACATTAGCAGTGGACTCAAGGACAAGAGAAACTGACTTTGAATGCCAGTTAAAAAATACTTTATGTCAAAAAATATTCAATTCTTCTTCTGTGTAGAGCTGCATTAAAAAAATAGACTCAACTATTATACTTCGTATTACATCAATAAAAATTTGAAGAAAGTGCTGTCTTCTCTTGTTAGGTAGGTACTCACAAAGGCTTCTTTGACTTTGTCTCTTTGCCTGCAAAGCCTCACATATTCACTACCTGGCCTTTTGCAAAAAATCATTTGCCGACTCACCGTCTTAAATCCTGGGCAGAGATTGAGCGTTTATATTCACGGAGTGCCTACTCCTTGCTAGGGAAGCGCACCAGCACTTTGAACACACTGTTATCCTTTTCATCTCGACCATGATTTTGTGAAAGGAGCCCCAAGAAGCCCAGTGGCCTCTGAGGTCATTCCAGAGCCTGCTTTTTGTCGTCTATGCCTGGTTGGGTCAGCTCTGGCCAGATGACAGAAACCTGGGACCGACATTGTTCTCCAGAATGTTCCAGTAATTCTGCCATGACAGGTTTAGAGCAGGCATTGTGCCCCAAATCCTATGAGCCTTTCTTGGGTCTCCAGGGCTTCCAGGCTCTCAGGTCGAGCTTTAGGCTTCAGGTCCCACCCGAGCTCTTCCACAGACCCTTGTTCGAACAGATGCTGTAAAATCCCCTCCTTCTGCCGTGAACGTGGCTAAGGCATTGGGAGGGTCAAAGGCGCAGCCTGTATAAACACAAGCCCCCGTCGCCCAGGCCACACGTGGTCTTGGCCTTACAGGCGGAGAAGGGGACCTCCTGGCTTCACTGAAGGAGTCCCATCATGCAGCTCGCACAGGACACGGCCAAGGCAGAGTAAATTCTCGCAAACTTAATGGAAAAGGCCAAAACGCACATGTTAAGAAAACAAATCCGAGTTCTTGGTCTGTCTCCGGATGCGGGCCTCGGTGTTGATAGCCATCGTTATTAACTTTCGGTCTGGCTTGATCTGCAGGGACAATTATCATCGCCAGGCGATCGATAGCTCATTAATGGCGAACTCTCGCGCAGGAAGCACAAGCTTGCGTCCCTTCTGCAACCCATTCCCCTCTTTCCTCGGGTTCCTTGTTTGCACAAAGAGAAAATACCACGTAGTCGCTTCAAGCAAACAGGCCGGAGTTGGGGCTCTTAACTCCGCAGACCAAGCCCCCTTTGCCTCTCCAGTGCACGTCCTGGTGAAGGGAGATGTTTAAAAGAGTTTTTTTTCTCTGATGTCAGAGATGTTTTAACCAGCTGGGGGCAGAATTACATTCTGGAAATTATAGGGGATGAAGGAGAAAAAAAAAGCGAATTTTATAAATACAGTAGTCTTTCGGAGTCTGATCTCCACTATTAATGCATTATAAAACAACCTTAAAAATCCTATCAGGAGGAGCGATGTTTGAAGCCATGTTATATTTTAAAAGCGTCAGGACACGGGCAAGTTTACATTTGACAAGCAATTTAAATATTTCAATATATTTTATATCTTTAAAAAAATTGCCATGATCAAACCCTAGATGAAACTCTTTCATTTGGTACCTGGGTAGGAAAACACTGAGTTACAAATCTTTTTGACAATGTGGATTCTGGGTGTTACATAACCATTTTTAATCTTCTGAAATATTTCATTGCCTGGGAAAGCAAATCAGGGACAGGGGTATTGTGTGCTTTTAAATTCATTTGTCTTAACACTCTTCTCACTTTCTTGTTCTGCTTTGATGGTCTGATTACTTCTCTACATAAATATAAGCCGGAATTCATTCTGAGTAGAAGCCTTATCTCCTTCCTCAGTGGTAATAGAGGATGCAGAGGGCCTTTTCCCCCCCTCCCTGTGCTTCGAAGTGAATTTAGTAGTGAATGGCGTCTGCTGTTACAGAAAAGCCCATTTATTTGTCCCCATAATCAGGATGGCACAGACAACGGAGGCCCGGGCTTCCTCATTTCAGGTTCAGATGGAGCAAAGATTTACTGAGCACCTACTACGATTTGGGCGCCCCGCAAAGGAGGAACAGCCAGCCCACGCGAGCGCACTTGACCCTGTTTGTTGCTTCCTGAGGAGATACAATTATCCCGCCCCTCTGCACTCAGGAGGGGGAGCCAAAGTGGATTCAGGGCCGGCAGCAAGAGTGGGGGCTGGGGAGGGCAGATCTGTCCGGCCTCAGTGGGGCAGGAACTGGAGGCCCTGGGCAGGGAGGCGGATCAGCCGTATCTCCTACGCCTCACATTAGCTCTTGGACGTGTCTCCAGGCGGGCGATGGCTCAGGGCTGCAACTTGCTGCCTTGGTTTCTGGGTCATTCTCGGTGCTGCAGAAAACCTTTCGCTACTGACGGAATATCTCTTGTCCATTCTTACCCACCCCCCTTTTTTTTTTCCTGGGCACTGTCAACGAAACAGTCCCCCGAAGCCAGAAGGCCCTCCCACCCCGCTCTCCAGGGCTATGAAGGGGCAATAAAGCCCCCAAGGGAATCCAAACCCATAGAAGCATCACTGAGCAAACGGTTCTCCAGCACCTCAGCCAGAAAATGTCCGAAGTTAGATTTTGTTGAGCTGGAAATGGAAAGACGCCCGAGGGACGGAAAGCCAAGCCTTCTAGTCACAAGGTGGCATATTGGGAAGCAGAGATGTGTCATCTGGAGACAGCCCAGGAGGCAGGGTGGCGAGATTAGGCAAATAAAAATATCGACCGCCAGCTTGGTTTGAATTTCAGATGCACACAGACCATGTGATATTTGGTACAAGCACTAACAAGAGAATTATTTGTTGTGCATCTGAACTTCAAGTTGGCCTGGGCCTCTTGCATTTTGCCCATCACCCTATCGGAAGGGCGCCCTCTGCTTCTCTTGTTTTCCATCCTAGCTGGACTCTGTTCAGGTGCGCAAGGGCCAGGTCGCCTAGTGCATTGGCTTAGTTTTTAATTAAAAAAAATTTAAGTTTCTTTACTTTGAGAGAGAGAGGAGGAGAGAGAGTGAATTGGGTGGGGGCAAGAAGAGAGAGAATCTCAAGCAGGCTCCGCACTGTCAACGCAGAGCCCGATCCGGGGCTCGAACCCACGAACCGTGAGATCATGACCTGAGCTGACACCAAGAGCTGGACACTCAACCAACTGAGCCATGCAGGCGCCCTTATTTTTTAATTTTAATTGGAAATAATGGCTTGGAGGCTTTGTTGCCTTCCCTCTGAGAACCGCATCCCCAGTGTGCTTAATGTAGCGCTTCAGTTTTAAAGCCAGAGTCCGTTCAGTATCTTTTTCACACTGAGAGCCACCTAAGTCCCTCCCGTGCGGGAGCTCATGAGTCTCTCTAGCTTGAACTGAATGTGCTTTTAACGAGTCGCACTGAGTCCGTTAATCCCCGTTTGTGCACAGAATCTGGTAGGACCATGTGATGGCCTCCCAGCCTGCAGTGGAATTCTCTTTGTAACCAGGCCAATTCAATGATGTCACCTTCTGCTGACAAGCTCTCTCCAGGAGGTTACTTTCCCATCATTAGAAATGACTCACCTGGTGAGCTCTTACTTGTCCTTCGCGGCTCATCGGGGATGCCCTTTCTTCTCACAAGGCTCTTCCCCTCCAGACCCGCCTCCCTTCGCCTCAGTCCAGGCCCCACACACCCTTCGTGTGCCTTCAGGGCGTTCTGGAAGCTGCCACCCCAGCGGCTGTCACCCTGTAATAATTTCACGGTTGGCACATCTGCTTCTCTAACTAGACTTTTGGCTCCTTGAGGGCAGAAGACCTGGCCTGTCCATCTCTGTGTCCTGGAGGCTGGCAGAGGCTGGCCTGGAGCAGGTGTTCAGGACGGGTTTGCCAGTGGATGACAACCAACTGGTGAGAGAGTGAGCAAAGCAACCAGTGAATCGGTGAATGGAGGGATTAGAGGCGGTTTCCCGTGATTGTGTATAGCAGCTAGGATATTATATTAGGTGAGAAATTCAGGAGAATGGCTTTGATGCAAAAAATATATATATATATCATATTTTATTATGTAATTATAATTATATAATATATAAAATATATAATTATAATATAATATATAAAATATATATGTATATATATATATGTGTGTGTATATATGTATACATTAAAAATGATGGAGTAAAACCAAGAAGCTCATACCCAAAAGCAAGGACAAGCCTCGCTCTTCCACACACTCCGGGCTGATGATAATCGGGTTGGAAGCAGGCAGCGGCCATGGCCTTGTGCAGGATGTTTGGACCAGTCAGGTTCACCTGCTGAAGGCTGCGGGGTTAACTCACGGAGGTCATCCCGGAGGTGCTCACTGCTGCCTGCGACCCTTTTCTTGTGGGAGCTGCTTTATTTAGGGTGGGTGTCAAGTGCACAAAACCAGAATAGTCAGATGATTGTTGGAGGGACCGAGTACAAGAATATTTCTAATTTTCTGGCTGCTGGCACTGCCCAGCCCTCTGTAGTTACACTTCTCTCCCTTTGGCAGAAATTCTGGATTTTCAGAAGTTGACTCGACAGCAGAACAGTTCTGGGGGGGGCACTTCCCTCTGCCCCCTCCCCTCCCAAGATCAAAGCAAGGCGCCTAGATCCTTCTCTCACCGGCTGGGTTGTGCAGACAGAGGGCGGGCTCCTGGCCTGGGCTCAGCCCCTCGGGTGTGCCTGGCTGCTGTTGCGGTGTGTGCCCCTGGGGCCCTGCCCAAGCCGGGTCCTCAGCCTCCCGTCAGATCTGCCCGCCCCCAGCATTCTTCCAGTAAGTTCTCTCTGCCTCTTGGGCAGAAAGCAGCCAGAGTTTCTGCTGAATTAAACGAAGAACCCAGAGGAATACATAGGTTAATTGGCTAAGCAGCCAGTCAATGTTTAATCCATCTGGGAACCTCGCATGTGCCCAGTTATGTGCTAGGAGGCCCAGCCAGTTCTGGGCAACTCCATCCTTCCTCTCCCAACAACCCAGGGCACTGTAGGCCCCCGCCCAGGGCAGACACCATGTTGTGGACTGATGGTTGGCATCCCCCTAAAATTCATATGTTGAGGTCCTAACCCGCCATCTGAAGGTATTAGGAGACGGTGTCTTCAGGAGGTGGTTAGGGTAAGATGGGGCTGTGAGGGGGGGCCCCCTGCGAAGGGATTAGTGTCCTTGGGAGAAGAGCAAGAGATGCCTAACGGCACCTGGGGGCTCAGTCGGTTGAGCGTCTGACTTCGGCTCAGGTCATGATCTTGTGGTTCGTGGGTTCGAGCCCCGCGTCAGGCTCTGTGCTGACAGCTCAGAGCCTGGAGCCTGCTTCCAATTCTGTGTCTTCCTCTCTCTCTGCCCCTCCCTGTTCACACTCTCTTTTGCTCAAAAATAAATAAATGTTTAAAAAAAAAAGAGAGAGAGAGCAAGAGACCCCGGAACTTCTCTCTGCCCCGTGAGGACACAGAGAGAAGACACCCTCTACCAACCAGGAGGAGGGTTCTCACCCAGAGCTGCATCTGTGTTTTTAAAAAAGTATTAGAACACAAGAGAGGGAGCTCAGAAGACACAGTTGAGCCGGCAAACTGCCGTCAGACGGTGACGAGACGAGAACAGCACGTACGGAGCGAGCGCCTGCCGTGCGGCAGGAGTGCATGTCACCCATGGCGTGTCATCTCGTCCCTGTCCCGTCTAACCTGACAGCACCGCGCCTTCATCTCCCTGCCACCGAGACCATGGCCTCCTTGCCCAGGAAATGCGCCGGTGCCTTCACAGTGCTATAAAGTCAGAGTGAATTCCGTCTGGGTTCGGGGAGCCCGGCTGTGCTCCCCGATTCCACTGCAGGTCACCCAGTCCCTACATGGACGGCCGGAAAGCTACGAATTGGTCACTGATGAGATTATCTCGTTAGGAAGATAGATGGCTCTCATAGAGGCGGGAAAGCAACCCCGGCGATGAACGGTGTAATTACACGGGGGCTTGATTCACTATGAAGTCACCGTGCGAGCGTGTCACACGTGCATTCTGGTCCCTGGACTATTTATTTCCAAGGATTTGGTTGTTGGTTTACAAACATCTGATACGGCAAAGAAAACATCTACCAAGGTGGTTCGGAAGCTTGAGGAGGAAGGCTGGGCTGAGTTCACCACTGTGGGCCTTTTTGTTTTTAATTAAAAAAAAATTTTAATGTTTATTTATTTTTGAGAAACAGAGTACGAGTCGGGGAGGGGCAGAGAGCAGGAGACAGAATCCGAAGCAGGATCCAGGCTCTGAGCTGTCAGCACAGAGCCCGACGCAGGGCTTGAACTGATGAACCACGAGATCATGACCTGAGCTGAAGTCAGATGCTCAACCGACTGAGCCACTCAGGTGCCCAATGTTGGGTCCTTTATAAACACTGAGAGTTCACTGATCTATCACTGGCTCAGGAAGCCCTGCCCTGTGGCTCGAGGACACATACACGGAATCCAAATTTTCTTGCAGGAAGAGACAGATGGATACTCTAGGGTGGATCCTGTCTTTCTGTAGACAAAGAGAAGCTGGCATAGAGATGTTTAGGAGGCTCATGCAAAGTCCCACAATGACCTGGGGTCAGAGCCCACCTGCGGTCACCACCCTGTCCACTGGTCACAGCGGGGCATTGGGACAGGCCCATGCTGCCCCAGCCCCGCCCCTGCGTGTGCAAAGCCCTTGCACACTTTGGTGTCTTTGTGTTCGTCCCTGCTCAGCAACAGCTGTTCATTTCTCAAGGCTCGACCAGGCCATCTTATGCCTCTCTGAGGTTTCTTTCTCCTCCTGGGGTCTGTTCCTTCCACCTTCCCAGGGCTTAGAAGACAATCTAGCATTTAACAGCTGTTAATAGCTGTTAGTGGAGGGATGAACAAATGCAGGGTGAAATTTGGGATCCCGAGAAATCCCGTATGCTGACCATGACTCCTTCTTCCCACACATTGTTTTCAGGGTCACGTCTTTAACTTTTCTGCGAGGTTGTTATGAGCCATATGATGCAATTTCTACATTTCCTGGGAAACACCTAATTTGCGATATTTCACTCAGAGTTTAGAGCCTGGAAAGAGTCTGTCTCCCTCAGGCAGCTGACATCATTCATTGCTTTTGGACAATCCAGGTTATAGAGCATGCAGTTTCCTTCTTTGCTTTGGCCACTAGGAAACTCAGAGCCTGGCTCGAAGTCAGTCCCAGCAACTGTGCTGACCCCTGCTTGTTAAAGCTGCATTAAAAAAAAAAATTTCTATTCCTGTTTTATTAATCTTATTTCATGTTGGCTGTTTAAGCTGCTTCAAATCCTTTTTTATAAATTGAAAGATGCAGCGTATAAATACATCTGATAAGTACATTTTAAAAATAACTTTGTGGAAGAATAGTGCTCTGTGCTATTTCAAGATTCATAATCTTGGTTACAGATTATTGGAGCTTCTGGGGTTTCCTGATTATCAACAATGGGGAGACTAAGTCTTTATACCTGAGACGATTTTGCCTAATCTTAGCCTACATTGTCCGGGGTGGGGGGATCTGTGTCTTTATAGGTCTCTTGTCTACACTGTGGGCTCTTTGATGCAGTGCTATGCCTTCCGCCTCCTGAGCCCCGAGGTCCACAGCCAGGGTTATCTGAACACACCGACCACATCCCTGCAGTTTCCAGAGTTCTTTCTTTAATGCTTACAAGAGATGGGTAGGAAAGGAAGGGAAATAAGGTAAAAATCCAAACACTGATTGTTATCAGTTCTTATTAACTCTGGTAGAATAATTGGTGTCTTAACATTTGATATAAGCTCCTTCTCAGTTTGACCACCAATTAACTCTCTAGCCTCGGCTCCTTCCACCCCCTGCACGTCAGTTACATAAAATTTTACTCTAGTCTCCAAACATAGAATGCCCTTTCCTCCATGGCTTACCCAGGCCAACTCCTACGCATCCTTCAAAACCCCCCACAAAATGACCTCTCTTTCTGAGGCATTTTTCTTCATCTCCCCACACCCACATACAATAATTTGATCTTTTTTTTTTTTTAAGTGCTCCTACAAGAAGCTACGTTTACAGATACACCTGACTGGGGTGATTAGCCCATTGTATTGCAATGGATGACAGTTTTACTTGAAGGAGTAGTTAAGAGTCTGGTTGTTGGAGCTTGAATCTCAGAACTTCCACTTAGGAGCTGTGACTTTGGGAAAGGTTCTTAAAGGTCCTGTGCCTTAGTTTCCTCATCTGAGAAATGGGATAAGAAAAGTTCTCCCTAGGGGCGCCTGGGTGGCTTAGTCGGTTAAGCGTCCGACTTTTGCTTAGGTCATGATCTCATGGTTCGTGGGTTTGAGCCCCACGTCGGGCTCTGTGCTGACTGCCAGCTCAGAGCCTGGAGCCTGTTTCAGTCTGTGACTCCCTCTCTCTCTGACCCTCCCCTGCTCACGCTGTCTCTCTCTCCTAGAAATAAATAAAATATTAAAAAAAAAAAAAGTTCTCCCTTATAGGAAAAGTAAGTAAATTTCTTCTAGGACAGTACATGGAAAATAACAGGCTGAGTCGAGACTGACTCTGTGTCTCTTGTCTTTCCCTCCATTCTTTAGGATAAGATGCCCATTATATTTATGCTAGATTCTCCTGTCTTTTCCCAAAGTTGCTAAGTGAGGTTCTTTAAAAATTTTTTTTAAACATTTACTCATTTTTGAGAGAGAAAGAGACAGAGCAAGAGCAGGGGAGAGCCAGAGAGAGAGGGAGACACGGAATCTGAAGCAGGCTCTAGGCTCTGAGCTGTCAGCACAGAGCCCGACGTGGGGCTCGAACTCACGGACCATGAGATCATGACCTGAGCTGAAGTCGGACGTCCAACTGACTGTCACCCAGGTGCCCCAGTGACGTTCTAATAAAAATGATTGTGAAGTGAACAATCAGATGAGAGAGCTAGTTTTGAGGGGAAGCATTATTTCTTTTCCCAGGGAGGCTTGTTTATTTTAGGAAAAGGCCCTCCTCCTTTCCTTCCGGTGGTAAAACAACCCCCATCTCATGCCAGGCTCGGGAGGGGCGTCCTGGGAGACAAAGCTGCCGTGCAGGCCTTTGGAAGGCAGTCTGCACCCCTCTGGTGTCCTCTATTCTCACTTGGCGGGGAGGGTGGTGGTGAAGGCTCCTGCCTGGATTCGATGGATCAGTGCTTCCCAAGGGACTTGCCCTTCAAACTAGCAAATCAGATACCCCAGTGGAGCGGGGCCCGTAAGCACAGCTGACTCCCTCGAAGCCTGTAGAGAGAATGATGGGGACATAGAAGAGACTTGACGGTTAGGAGCAGGGAGCTTGCTGGGCTCCAGCCGCCTCCCCTCCCAGGCCGGCCAGTCTGAAGCTCCATGGAGCCGAAGTGCCCAGGAACCAGAGATCCAAGGAGGGGGGCCACCCATCCACACTTACCGAGCTGGATGTCAGAACCCCTACTGCGACCCTGGTCCAGAAGAGGGAGAGAAAGATGGACAGCTCAGTGGATAAGCACAACCCACTGTGAAAAATACCCACTCTAGAATATTCCGAGTGAGAGTGCTACGGTTGGGAAGAATGCTGGGAACATTCACACCCAGAGCGGACAGGTGGGTTCCATGGTAGGGTGCATGGAAGGCTTCCTGGAGGAGATGATGTTCTATACTGCTACCCAAAGGAGTGAATGGGAGTTGGCACGGTCGGATCAGAAAGCATTCAGCAGGCAAAGAAAGTAAGGTTTTACAACATTTTACAAGTGCTTCTGAGCTTCCAGCAAAGTGGTTCCACTGAGGTGGACTTCTGACCTTGGGAGAGGGTCAAAATGGTCTGAGTGTCAGGAAAGCTTTCGCCAGTGGGTACCTGGCAGAGGCCCATCTGTGGCTGTTATTTATTCAGTCTACATTATGTTAACGATAACATCAGGCTCACCCTGTGATGTGTATATAGCCTCTGAGTTTGCCCCCATCCCACAGCCACCCTCAAAACAGCATTAATTCCTCTTAAATATTTTGCAAAACCCTGTGGGGAAGAAAGCATTTCTTCGAGATGACAGTCTTTACCACTCCCTGCAATCACATTGTAAACGCAGAACTTCCTTGGGCTGAAGAGTTCTGCTTTTTTTTTTTTTTCCCTGTATAATTCCAGATTATAAATTGTGATTTAAAACTATTGTGATGAGAAGCCCCATAACCACTGCTAAAATTACGGTGTTTAGAAATGTCCTCACTATGTATATTTCACAGCTGGAATAGATCTCTTTGGGGAGGGTCTCACCTCACTGGTGTTGGCAACGTACAATTGAATTAGTCAAAGTATAATCAAGTGTGGGGAAATGTGCAGATAGAAGGACCAAAAATAAAATAAAGATAATTTAATCATTAAAATTGGCACTGGTTTTAAGGACATTCATTGCTATGGAGATGTTAGAGCTGATTCCAGCTTGCATTTTAATGGTGAACTTAAATAAATCTGAGTCCTGGAGAGAAACTGTTAAGTGTATGGGAATGTGAGCTAATCAGAGAAATCGCTCCGACTTGGAGTTAAAGCCTGGGAGTCGTTTGCAGGGAAGCCGAATCATCCAAGCCCTGTCTGGTTGTCTTGAATTTATTTTCAAGTTCCTTGATTTTTGGAGTCAAGTCCAAACCCTGTAACCAGGCATCTGGGGCCCTCCACACTCAGGAGCCCACCGTCTTTCCAAATCACCGCGGCCCAGACCGTTGCCACCACTCTCGTGTTCACGTGGCCTGGCCCACCTCTCCATCCCCAAAGCGTCTTATCTCTTGCTAACCCCTGTGCTGTCTTCGATCCCTGTTCAGGGAGGAGTACCATGCAGTGTCTCAGAGCGAGGGCTCTGGATTCAGACTGCCAGGGTTCAAATCCTAGTTCTGACCAATACTGAGACTCAGTTTCTTTATCTGTAAAATGGAGATAACCACAAAACCTGCCCTAAGGTAGGTGCTCAGGTAAGTGCCAGTAACTTCTCTGTGCCCAGAAGGTACAGAGTGGTTACTCTGAATCACTGTCTCCTTGGAGCCTTCATCCATCTGCTCGCACATGGCTGTGGATGGACACGGACTCTCTCCCGGCTGGAATTTATGTGCCTTGTGGAAGGAAAAGATGACTTATTCACCTTTGCAAGTAGTAGATGTTCAATAAATAGGCTTAACTCATTAGTAGATGTCTGTGAACAACAGCGTATGTATATTTGAGAAAAGTAGATGGCTTCTCTCTGTACGGTAATGTATGACTCTAATTATTCTCTCTCTGGTGCCTTTGTGGTAATAGGGAAAACATTTGGGGTCCCCATGTGCCAGACAGGCAGCTAAGTGCTTTCCACAGATTTCTCTGAGATTGGGACTATTATTATGATCCCCACAAGCCAGTTCATTAGTTAGGATAATATTAGACCCTCGAATAATAAGAAGAGCCTGAAAGGGTATTTTCAAACCATGTCACAGTTCAAGGTGGGTGTTTCTGTCCAGGGACAGCTTCCCTCCATGCCACGTTTTGGGGACGCAGGCTTCTTCTGCTTGTGGGCCGGCCATCGCCTGACAGTCCAGGGGGAGGAAAGGGAAGTGTGAGCGTGGAGGAGGCAGCCCCACCTCTTAACAGCTTGCAGGGGAAGTGACACAGACCGGTGAGCATCAGCGACAGGCCTGAACCTAAGTAGGGGAGGGGAGGCTTCCTGGGAGCGTGGTACGGGCCCCTGCCATCCGGGGCCCTCCCGAGCTGACTGTGTGCATCCTTTCCTAACACCGCATTTCGGGGGTGCCATCACGTCGGGGGCCGGGGATTGGCCAGAGTACAGGTATTTACACCACGGCATTGGGCAAACACTTCGATTTGTTTTCAACGAGGGGGTTGAAAGCACACAGCGCCGGCCCCTACCAGCGACGATGGCGGACGATGGAAGGGCCCGGGAGTCTCCGGGGCCAGCTGGCCACCTCTGCTGGGTATAATAATAACCTCTTTATGGGGGTGAGGGCACAGGGGTGCAGGCGTGGAGCTAGCGAGAAGTGAGCCGAGAAGGGCTCCTGACTCTCGCTCTTGCCGCCCTGCCATCTGGCCTCCCAAACCCAGAACACTCTACTTACGGGATTATTAGCAATTCTATTTTTAATGTACACACGTGTTTGCCCTCCCCCGAAACTATTCCGGAACGATAGGGGAAAAGAGAATGCTTTCTTTTTCTGCAACTAGGTTTAATTAGAATTGAAGCCACTTTATTTCCTCTTTTATCATTATTAAAAATAAATTTTTCTTTCTTTGTCCGACGATTGTCAGAGGGAACATTATTGAATAGGATCCTGCAGCTATGAGCCTTCTTCTATAACTATTAAGGCCCAAACAGCATCTCCCCCCTCTCTCTTTCAGAAAATGTGGTGGCTGACTATTTTTTACTGAGTATTTTCCTAGTAAATCTCCCTGCTAAATTGGCCACTTTATTCATGATGATTTCTTCAAATATATCATTCTTGTGGCACAATATGAATAATGAAGAGGAGTATTTTCAAACACATACAGGGCTCTGAATAAAACGAATGGGCACAGTATTGAGTGGAGTCAATAGGGGCATGACCAGCCCCCATACGCCTCACACAGTCACCCGGACTGGGTCCCTCAGCCCATGCAGGATGGTCCTTCTCTTTGACCTTGGTCTCAGAGCTCAACGTCGGCAGAAGCACCCACGTGAAGTTATTGGCTCTGTCAGCATCGCCTCATGGAGCCTAGATTGCCCGTGCATAGCCTCTGTTGAGAGGTAAAATGGCGCCCTGGTTAGACATCCGCCACGGGCACTGGCTGCCAGACTTGAGAAAGCCAACTCACGCCTCTGAGCCTCTGTCTGCCCATCTTGAAAATGGGGACAATTGGAGAGGCACATGTCTAACTACTTATAAGATACTCACAACGCTGCAGGCAAGGGGCTCATGCCGATATGCCACTCTCCCCATTATCATTATCATTGTGGTCTACCACATGTTGGTGCCTCCGTGCCAAACCTGGGGTGCGGTTTGGCCCCCACGAAGCATCACCTCGGATAGGGCAAACTGTCATGGTTGATGAGGTTTTAAGTTACTGACATTAAACATTTGTAAGTAAAACTACTGATTTCTCTTGGGGAAAAGAACAGGTTTCACCGTTCTTGCCTCCTGAATGCCCTCGACTCGTGACGTGGTGAACGGTGCTTGCCTGTGTAGACTTGTGACTGTGCGCCCCCCCACCCCCACCTTGGACAAAAGAGGAAATGGACTTGGTCTAGATGTTGGGTCAAGAATCCCCACTGGGGCAGCGTGGAGGATGGAGGCAGAGGCAGAGAACAGGATCCGGGGGCCATGCTGCCGTGAAGGGCAAGGCTGTTACTGGGGCCTCCCTCGCTGGTGCCATTCATGAGTTAACTGCCTTCAGGGTAGGATCCGCAGGAGACTAACAATGATGTCTCAGCCTCTACTTCGCACACAAAGGCCCTCTTGGGTGCCTCCCCTTCTCTGTCTCCAGCCCACCCGGCACGGCACCTGGGGACAGTGGATGTTTCCGAGTGAGGGAATCAATTGGGTGCCCGAATGGCCATGCAGACATTTAGCCAACAGTTTTCAAGCACCTCCTATGTGCTGGACACTGCTCTCATTTCTCGAACATTGTCTTATTTAATCAAAAACATCCTTCCTGAACTTTCCCAGATGTTTTACGTTCCACGTGTTTATTTGTGAATGACGTCTCTCCTTCAGTTTCTCAGGACACAGCCGGCACACTGTCACACTCCCCACCCCAACCTAGGATGGGGTCTGGGACTAAGTCAATACCCAGTAAAGTCCTTGAATAAACGAATGAGTGAATGAATGTGATCTCTGCACTCTCTGACATGGGCGTTCATCTCCATGGGACTCTGGGAGGGAGCAGTTTCAAAGGGGATGAGCGCAATACACAGGTTGATGGCAACGTTAGTTTGAGAGTCAGACCGAACTGAGGTGTTTTATTTTTTTGTGCTTGTTTTACTTCTCTGAACCCTCGTTCCTATATTAAAAAATAAGGATCATTATAGGCCTGCCCCCTATGGTGGCTGTGAGGATTTAATTAAGCCAAACAAAGGGCTTAGCTTTGTGCCTGGTGTACAGAGGGCTTTCAATGAACCTTAGCCAGAGTCCTGACGAAGAGGTAGGGCTGGGGTGGGAGTAATGTTTGTTCTTGGCTCCTTGTCCCAGCATGGACCAGGCTGCTCCGGGGAGAGGCTGCAGTGTGTTCTGAAGGGGTGGGGCGTGCCTCATCAGCAACTCCACTCTGCTCTGCCTTTGACCCTTCCTGGCTTCAGGACCAGCCAACCCCCCTTGGAGGGCTCCGTGTGCTCTCGGGCTTGTGAACTGAACACCTATGACATGTCAAGCACTGAGCTAGGTCACAGGATGGATGAGGCAGAGCTCTTGCTGTCAACTCTGTTCTCAGGCTCAAGCAGGAAACAGATGGGAAAGAGGAATGGGCAGTATTAGCTTCCTGTTGCTGCTGTAACAAAGCACCACAAACCAAGGGGCCTAAAACAAAAGGAATCTGTTATTTCACTACCCTGGAGGTCAGAAAAGTGGGATGACAGGGCTGTGCTCCTTTTTGCAGACTCCTGAGGACAATCTTTTTCTCTGCCGTTTTCCTGCTTCCGAAGGCACCTGATTCCTTGGCTCGTGGGTCCTCAGCATTGCAACCTCTGCTTTGTCGTCGCATCCTGTCTCCCACTCACCTGCCCCACCCTTACAGGACAGTCATGTGCCATCAGGCCCACCTGCATAGTCCAGGGTCTCTTGAGATCTCAATTTTGTCACATCTGCAAAGTCCCTTTGCCATGTAAGGTGACACGTTCACAGGTTTGGGGGATTGGGATGTGGACACCTTTGGGAGGCCATTATTCTGTTGATCACAATGACACAAGACAGGTGCACCGACAAGGGCCAAGGAGGAGTCTGGAGGTGGGGCACTTCATGCAGTTTGAGGATCAGGGTTCCTCCGACTAGAAAGCAAGAGGTTGACTTAGCAGGTCCCTGGGTCCCAGATGTGGCCATCCTGGATTGATGAAGGTGACTACAGTATCCACGCCAGTTTTCTGATCACACAGAAGCTGAGGTCCACCTGTGATGCCAATGTCTTTGCAAATTATGGGCAGCAGGGGCCAAGGGTCAAGACCTCAGAAGGCCAGGCTGTGCTCACAAACACTTCTTCCTGTAGGCTGCCCCAGGGGCCCTGGCACCAAGGGCGATGGCTGTGTGAACCAAGAGCATTTCCCCAAACAACTCAGAGGAACTTGGACAATGGCCACGGGGTTTTGGAAAACGAAAAGCTGGGATGGTGCTGAGGGACAACCTTCCAGCCCAGGCCCCTGACACACAGACAGTCTCCTCTTAAGTCATGTTTTCCTGAGAGCCCAGCTTCCTGTGTGTGGCTGTGATTCATCACAAGAACCTAGTCTCTCTGGACAGCACTCAGCACCAGCTAACACAGGAAGAACACTCCCTGAGTCATCCTCAGGGCAGGTGGCCAAGCCCCTTGCTCTGAGCTGTGTGTGGATGACTCAGGAATGAGGGGGACCCTTGGGCTCCTTCAGTGTCTGAACTGCAGTTTCTAAAGGAGAACTTGCCCGTTATTCTCCAGCCTTCCAAAGGAAGCACCAGGAAGACTCTAATGTGGAAAAGCATGTTCTATGCTGCCTCAGGGCCTTGATGGGTGATTGACTGGCATTGCAGGGAGCACCTTGTTTCCTCTGGCAGGTTCTGGTGGGTTACAGAACAAAACCACTGACAGCATCGGTCCCCGAGCATCTGCCCATTGCGTATTCACTGTATTTTTAGTTCCCAAACCTTGACATC
Organism: Proteles cristata cristata; assembly: GCA_017311185.1. Taxonomy (NCBI): domain Eukaryota; kingdom Metazoa; phylum Chordata; class Mammalia; order Carnivora; family Hyaenidae; genus Proteles; species Proteles cristata. Next base: position 50,234 of record JAESUZ010002277.1, on the reverse strand, counting down.
TAAACTCCCTGAGCTGTGGCTCGGGCGGCAGCCTGCCAGGCTTCCTGTGAAGCCCCCGCTGTTGAGCGCCCGCATTCTTCCTGCGGAGCAGCTCGATCCAGAGCCAGATCAGCCTGGAGGAAGACAGTGTGGGCGCGGAGGGGCATGAGTGGCGTTGGAGGTGGGAGCAGCCACCTGGAAGCCTAACTCCCTCACCCAGACACGACATGCCAGTTGGTGGTTTCCTCTCCTTTGGGAAGTGATAGCTTCTCATCCTTCCCCATTGCAATACATGTGACAGACCTTCTGCATCGTCTCGAAAGATAGAATAGATGCCTGTCTATGATGGCTTAAGGCATTCGGGACAGTTTTCTTTCTTGTTTTCCAGTCTTTAAGACTGTTTAAAATTCTCAGTAGTAGGAAAACAAGGGCTCCAGGAAAGAGAGCAAAGAGTTTCAAGGAAAAGCTGACCAGGCTGACGGGGCGGCAAAGACACAAACAGAGAGAGGTGAAACGAGCAAACAACGTCAGGAGATAGACATGGGGTAGGATAATAAAGTCTACACTGATTTTAGGGTAGAAAACAGGACATCGGCAGTAAATATATTTGAGTTACTGATGTGGAACACAAACTCAAGATTCTTTCTCGAATGGAAAAGCAAAGAAAAAAGGTGGAAAGATGTGAGAGTATGCAGTAACTACAGTTGTTAGAGAAATCTATTATTGCACATTTTAAGGAAGAAGCCAGAACAATAGGAATGGAAGCTATAATACAGATGCTTGGCGTAAATTTTTTTAACTTGAAAGATGAGCTAAGAGTTCAGATCTCAGGGAGATATGGTGACCTTATTTTATGTGGGTGCGTAAAGGGAAGGAGAGGACGGAAACGGTCTGAGAGGGGAAAACATTGGAGGAAATAGTTTCAAGAACAGCAGCAGCAGGCCACATGGTTAAGAATTAGACTCTAGACTTGACTTCATTCCGCTGGGCTCGACCACCAGACAGGTCACTTCACTTCTCTGAGACGTAGAGGAGTCATCCTAGAACCTTCATCCTGATGTTCTGGTGAGTTCAGTGAGATAAGGCAGGCATAGCTCCAGGCAGAGTAGCAGAATCAGAGTAAGCCCTCCCAAGGGATTAGCTGCTATTACTAATATTAAAAAAATTTTTTTAAGTAGTGTTCACTCCCAGCCTAGGGCCCAATGCAGGGTTTGAACTTACAACTCAAGATAAAGATCTAAGCTGAGACCAAGAGTTGGACAGTCAACCAACTGAGCCACCCATGCACCTCACTATTACTAATATTTAAGACATGAGAGCCAACGAGATGTGGAGGCTGGATGTGAATGGTCCAGGCTGCCTTAGGCAACAATGGCAGGCAAAACATCAAGAGTTTTAGGAAAGTCATACCCAGGGTTCTGTTTTGCAAGAAGAAGTCTAAGGGACAAAAAGATTAACTGAACATCTCTAAAGGCAGGCGCGAGTTCAGCATCTGGGCATCATGAGCCTTCAGCCAGGGGCCTGGTGTGGGCGTCCACGAGGTGAAAGGCCCATTGAGACAGGTAGGGCCATTGCTGTCTTGCGTGTCCCATCCGAAGTTCCAGGTGGGGCAGAGGTGCGGTAGACGAGGCATGTGAAAGGTGAAATATCTAGCCAGGCGGACCACTGTCTTAAACCATACTTCTTGAAATATACAGTGAAAGGTCATTTCAGAGACTCATAGTGCTTTGAGCTGGAAAGAATATTTGTAATTTGATATTCTCCACCCCCCCTCCCCAGCCCAGAGGAGAGAAAAGGGATGCAGACAGTGGCAGTGACTTTTAGAAGCTCGCACATCTCCCTGATAGCCAAAGGCTAGAACCCAGACAAAAGGTTCATGTCACTGGGAGTTTGAGTTACAAAGCAAAGGACTGAAGGCTCCGTGAGTTCCTTCAGTATTTCTGAAAACCTTCTGGTGCAGACAGAGCAGAGATTATGGTTCCTGCTTAAAAGAAAGGAGGGACGTGGAGACTAGTTCTCATAGCTAATAAGTTGAGGTGTTGGGACCTGAATCAAGATCTCAGGACACCCAGACCATGGTATTTTCTGTTTAGAATATCACCTTTTCAGGATTTCAGAAAGAAAGTTTGGTACGCTTTCCATCATGTTTATGTAATATTACTCCTCTATAATGAACCTTTAAAGAGCATAACCAAGAATGAATGGGTTGATTGATACATAAGCAAATGGATGCATGAATGAACGGATGGATGAATTCTTGCAGAGAAAAAATAAGTATTTCTCATTAAAATTTCAATTCAGCTATTACATGCAGGATCCCCTGGGTCCTCCCCTTCTGGCTGACCTAAAAGCGAGAAGGAAATGTTATTGTAGAAATTCCAGATTCTTCATCGATGCTTACCAGTTAGTCCGTTCTCTGTAGGAGGTATAATAATCAAGGATGAGCCACCCAGGAACCTCCCATCACTACCTCCCCCCACCCCATAACTATAGAAGACTTGGGGAATTATAGAATTACTTTTCGGGAGGAATCGAAAAGAAGTTTCCTGCTGCAGAGAGAGCAATGGAAGCAAGCTGCCCCAGTCTAAGGAGCTAGGACTTGGGAGTCTCCAGTTGTGTGATGCTCCACAGAGTTGGGAAGATTTAAGGAAAGAATACATATTTTATAGATGCCTCATACAAAGACTGTATTCAGTAGACATTGACTATAGTGGATTTATATCCTTCCAGACATTACAGCTAGAGCCTTTAGTCTCACAACTTTGGTCTGTATTTTGCAAAAGAGGCTTGAAGTCCATCGCTTCTACCCCTGTTCTTGTCTAATGATTTTTTGAACATCACCTCCTCCAGGAAGCTTTCTCTGATAGCTTCCCGCCATGTCCAGACCACACAGATACCCTGTGCTGTCTCTGAATTCTGTACATTCTTCAATAATCATGAAGTTTTCCAGAGAGATCTGTAAGAGTAATCTCATGGCAAACCACTGAAATGGACTGTTAATGATTTTCATGGAAAAGTTGATTGTAAGGACATGGCATCACCCAAAGTCAGAAAGGAAAGACTGAACAGCTGGGGTTTAAGAGGAGGGGAAGTGAAAGCGCCCCAGTGACATAGGAGTAGGAGCCAGTTTTGTCTGGTCAAACTGCAAAACAGATGCATGAGTTTTGACCGTTTTCTTTCTTGCTGTTACTCTATTCCCCAGCTTATCTGAGCTCCTTTGGGTCACCTGCCTTTTTCTCAGTCAGAAGATGGCAAGGGTTCCTCAAGTGACTTTCCCATCCAGATCTTCCAAAGGAATGGATTTGTTGTTTCCGGAATATGGGACATGCAAACTGGTAAAAGGTCCACCATGGCACTCCACAGTGTCATCGCTGATGTACATACCTTCCTCCCCTCCGTCCCTCTTCCCCTAATGCGAGACTATCAACATCTTGTTATTGGATGTTGAGAGGAACTGTATCTTATTCAGATTCTCAATAAATGTCCTTCAATGTCCGAATGGAGTCATGGCAATGTAGAGGATATGGCCAACGGGGTTGATGGGATCACTGGTCAACCAGAAGCAAACGCCCTTTTCTCTGAGAGATTCTTTATTAACACAGATCTGACACCTCCAAAAAGAATCAAAAAGAGCAGCTAACAGCCAATATATCTCGTCTCCCTTAAAGTCTTTTACAGGTGGAGATGTTGCATCGTGGTAACCTAATGGAACACCTTTTTGTTTCCAGAACTCTGACAAGCAATGACTACATGTTAGGTTTTCCAGAACTACCTGAGGTTTTTTTTTTTTTTTCAGCTGCTGAAAATTTATTTCTGGTAGTCATTAAAATTCTGCTCCTACCATTTGTAACAAAGGAGAGAAAGCCTTGGGTACAGTATGTGGAGTATATGTTTGTGAAAACGAGGGACGGATACCTTCCAACACTTTGGGATTTTATGAATGATTTACATCTGGTGCTAAAGTTCACAAATGAAACGTGGGGGTAAGCAGATGCTTCATTTCTTGACGGCATCATGCCTGCCCATACTGATGGGGAATTGAAAACAGCCAGGTCTCATAAATCAACAAAATCTATTTTTGTGCCTCTTGATCTCCATTCTGAACATCCATATAACACCCAAACAAATGTGGTGAAATTAGTTCCTCGAGAAGCCCTTTATGTTTAGTAACAGTGCAGACATGTTAATAAAAAAGAAGAGAGAAATAAAAGTGGATTGACATGAGTGTGTGTGTGGGGTGTGTGGCAGAGTAAGGGTGTGAGGGAGAGGAACCAGACCTCAGAGGAGGAATTGACCGACGATTTATGGAGAGCAGGGAAGGAAGTGTGGGTCTGAGCAGAACAGGCCGAGGAAAGCACGGGCTGGCAATGATTTGGAGAGAGGGTTATTCCAGTAAAGAGAGGGAAACTGCATTGCAGATTAAAAAGAATCAGCATCTGGAAGTGGACTGGAGTTGGTAATTGGAAAATCATGGAAAGATACTTGTAAGGAAGGCAAGAGTCTGGGAGTCTGATGTTTTTTTTTGTTTTTCCTCCTTCTTTCCCTCCTCCAACCACCCTCCCTCTATCCCTCCCCCGTCCCTCTCCCTCCCTCCCTTCCTCCCTCCCTGCTTCCTCCCTCTTCCCTCCCTCCCCCCTCCCTCCCTCCTTCCTTCCCTCTGTACTGCCTCCCTCCCTACTTGCCTTCCTTCCACTTGAAATATGGTTTTATGTAAAACATGGTGATTGTCAGAGTGTCCCATGAGAACACACAAACTTCTTCAGAAATATATGCTGACCCAGGCCCTGTGGACTAATATTCTCATCTTGGAATACTGCCCCCTGCCCCACCCTGGCCCAGAGTCCAATCCCCTGAGCTTCTCCTTTGATGATTATAAAAAGTCTAGTCTGTCGCCCCAAATTTGTGATCACCTTACATCTAATTATTTTATGACTTATTTAATCAATAGAGTTTCAGTGCTCTTAAAGGCAGAGGTAGTGTGTTAATCTCTTTGGGTGGGGTTGCAAAACCCAGTCCTGCACTGAGCAGGGGACATGACATTGGCGTAACTCAGCTGCATGCTACCAGCATCGTTTCTAAGCATCCGACGTGAGAGAGGAAACAGGAGGGCATGTTGCAGATTCAAACGTGATCACACAAGGTCCATCCCCAGAAAAGACTTCCCACCTAGTGGAGGGGAAAGGGCTGTCTGTAAGGGGCCTAGAGCTACAGCCTCTCTTGAGACTTGAGGCACAGCGAGAGCCAAAATAGGGAGTAAGCAAATGTTTAGAGGAAGTCCAAGGGGCTTCACAGAGGAGGTAATGTGCGCTGGCCCCGGAAGAGGATTTATTTTGGGGAACATAGTAACTGGAAAGGCAGGAACAGACACTGGCCAAGAACAAATGCCTATTCCTTTCGCATGTTTTCTTCTTCCAGCCTGAAGAACTGCATTCATTATAATGAAGCAATGATTTTCTAAATTAATTAATTGCCTTGGGAATGGTAAGAGTGGAGGTACACCCCACACCGTTTCTAACTTCTATCCTGCGAGAAGCTTATGCATTCACAGTTTCTAGCTGGTTGACTTTTATAAATGAAGCAATAAACACAACAATATTAAATATGCATCTATAATATTTCTTCGCATTTATTTCTATTGCCATCTCTCTCAAGTACCCACTGAATCCTTTGTTGAGTTTCTTCCCTTTTGTATTTGAGCATCTATGTGCAAGACACTTTCTGATTTACAGATTTCTTTACTCTTGACTATAAAAAAAAGGGGGGGGGAGATGGAAAATATAAACAAAAACCATTTTCAGCTCTGTACTGAAGCGTTTGCTACATTTCTTTGAATGTAAGTTATTTGTTCTTTTTGAAAACTCCACGTTGGAGAGATCACAGCCTTTTAAAAGGAGCCAGAGTGGGACACAATTTGCACAATTTGCTACACATAATATTAACTATTGGATTAAAAAAAATATGTGTAGCTGCTACATTAACAGATGAAATTCGATATTGCAATTTAACACCCAATTTTCCAACAATCCTTTAATATGCAGACCACATCCAATTTTTCTAAAAGAAAACCTCAGTTCAAAAAAATATATATATATCATTTGCATTTTACTATAATTAGGTGACTCTTTTGTGGGGGTGGGTTCTTTTTTAAATGGTGAGTACCCCAAACCCCTCTTCACATAGGAAGTTACTAAAAGCATAAAGAAAAAAAAAAAAGAGTTCTGTTCTCTCCCTTAGTTACCATTCTGTTCAAAATATGTCCCCACCTAACATAACTTGCTATGTGTCATAAAATACAAAGGAAAGTACTTTTCATGCCAAATATCAGAGAAGTGCTCTCTTTTCTATACGGCCCAAGTAGCAGAAATGATGTGTTCATTTTAAATTCCATTCATGTAGGTTCTAATAAAAGCTATTATAAAATACAATTGTGTAGAGAGAAAAAGAGAGATAATATCACTATAGCTCAATATAAAATTTAAGTAATTAAGACATGAAAACTATTACACAATTTACTACAAATGCAGCAAGAATAATAAAATGTTTAACCCTTTCCCTCCCAATTCCATTCTCTGTTGGTCTTTCTCCTCTATAACACCTAACTTAAACACATGGGCACCTGAGGGAATGTACACAAACATTATAATCCGTGTTTGGGGAAGGAATAGGGATGATAAAGGAAAATGCTTTTTTTTTTCTTTTTTTTTTTTTTAATCCAGAAAGGAAGGCTTCCCTGTTTCTAGAGTGATGACATCAGTCTACTGTGGGGCAAATTCATTTCATCTGGAGAAAACAGACAAGCCTGTCTAGCTGATGAGCCTAACAATGACACGAATACCCGAATAAGATGCCGTTATGATAAACAGAAGGCCTCGTGGGTCTGGACACAGGGTCAGACCTGGGTGCAGGCAGATCCGAGTTCAAATCCCGACCCTGACGCCTGTCGGTTAAGCGCCTTCGGGCGACCCGTGTTCAGACTCCCCTGTCTCACCTGCCGAAGGGACGCGATCGTGTATTCTGCCTTTTAGGGTCACGCCGTACTTAGTCCATGGGGGTATTACTAATAAAACGGATGTTAATGCTTCGTAATTAAACTGGGACAATACAAAGCACCGGACTCCGTATTTTGGCTTTCCCTGGAGCATGTCTGTCTGAGATCAGAACGGGAACATCGTGAGTTAAGGAAGCGACGCACAATTTCCGTGTCAACTGCTCCCCACCTTCCTGAGTTTATGGAAGAGAAAAGTCCTGGAGGGTGCCCGTGGGTCCCCAGTGTTTCTCCAATGCTCACTGAACCCCCCTTTTATTTATGACCGGGAGCTCCCGGCTCCAGCCTTGACAATCTAGCGCCCCCAAACCCGGAAGTGGCACGCTTCTCTTCTCGCAGCTCACTGGCCAGAGCTAATCACGTGGCTTCTCGGGGGCGGGGACTGGCAGCCCCAGCCTATCAGGGGCGTTAAAGTGGGAACCGGAAGTGTCCGATGAACACCATCCACCCCTTCCTGTGTGTTATTACCGGTTGGGAGGTGGGGGGACTGATTCCAGAGAAATGTATGTTGATGATACAGTATTTGTGAACTCAGAAGAGCACAAATGAAGTAAAAGTCATTTCTAATCCCGCCATTCACTTGTCTCTCCTTAAGGTGTTTAGCGCTTTATGAATTTGACTTGTGTTTCTATAAAAATAAGGATATTTAAACAAATATTGCAGCCACATTGTACGACCTGCTTTGTAACCCACTGTTTCTCTGTCACATGCCATGGACAGTCTTTTGGAGTATTAAATACTATTGTACACCCTGCACACTATTTTATTTCTGTACTGTAATTATTTTAACCAATTCCTAGTAATTTTATATTTTACGTGTTTTAATTTTTTCCTCTATATTTTGTGATTATTTTTACGTGTGTGAATATGTACATACATATGTATAAATACCATATTTGTCCACGTCATCATAAACACTATATCTATGAAATTTATAATGGATAATATAATATTTCATTGTGTAAACTTTTCATAGTATACTTAACCTTTTTGCCATTTTGATTGTTTCCAGTTTTCAACCATCATAAGTAATACTTCCGGGAACTTTACTTCAGGTATTTCTATATTTAGAAATATTCAATAGGCTAGAGTCCAAGGAGCAATATTACCAAACCAAATGTTATAAACATTTTTAGACACTCGATTAACATCTTTAAGGGAAAACACATTTGTTTTGAAGAATGAATAATGAATGAATTAAATTCTGACAAATAACTTGTCAGATCCTGAGAATTGGCAATAAATATCTCTAAATGTCTCCTTCAATAACAAGCCCCTTTGGTTGCAATTGATATCTTATCCTCATGAGCATCCAGTGAGAAAAGTCCAAAATACAGAGCTTCTAAATGTTGGCTCCAAAGTGCGGTATCAGCAACTTTCTGACTATTTTCTAATTTAAGGACCAAAACAATCCATAGGTAAACTTCAAAATCTCCATTTTACACCTGAACATGGTAAAAGCTCAGGCTCCCAAAGTTGGGAGACAGAATTGGAATTTCAACATGGCAGACTCAAGTTTGTGCACTTCCTTTCTGGAATGGCAGTCAGCCCAATACCTGATTTGCACAACAGGAAGAGACAGCCCACGATTAAGAAATACTATGTGTATCATTGTGCAGTACACTTCAGGGCATAGGAGCATTGTGTGCTGGGATCATCAGGCAAGGGTGGGCTGAGTTGGACCAGCTCTGGCTTGGTAGAAAGGGGGTCTTATCCTCAACACTTTACTGCCAGTGTGGACACATGTTGATCTCTCTCTTCCATTTTCTCAGAAGTGCTCACATGACATTTTAGTCCAAACAATAAGCCTATTACTTTGAACTCAAACCTTGCCTCCTTTCCATCCCTGCCCCCCGCCCCCACCCCCATCACCTTACACCTCCATGCCATTCTGCCCCTTAGCCAGTGCCAGAGCTTGTAACCCTCTCTGGGCACACCTGCCCTTATCTGATGTTGGCCAATGTCTGGGGAAATCCTCTGTAATGCAAGGCAAATAGATGAGTTAGGAGACCTGGGATTACATCCCCACTGGCACCCTTACTAGCTGGGAGACCCGGGGCAAATCATTTAGGTCTCTGACAGTCACTGTATCATTTGCAAGACGGAAGTGATATTGTTACCCTGCCTCCGTGAGATAATATAAAACACATTATAAATGTAATGTGCCATGCAAAAACTACTAGCTTGTGGGTGAATATTTCTTTGAAAATTTGAAATAATATAAAAGTTTGAATTAAATGATAAGCTTGGAGTGACTGATATAACTGGTGTTGTGGGATTTTGCTTTTGGTTTTTCACTTCGGACAGGTTCATTGTCTCCTTTTGATAAGCCCGTATGTTTCTCGTACTCTCCCCATCCTTCAGCCAGCCTCCTGACGATGTCTGGGGAATCACCCTCCACCTTCCCTTGTGCTTTGCAACTTCAACCCCATGCCTTATGGCAGCCCACAGTGCCAGTGACAAGCCGTGGAGCCCAGCCATTACTCCTCACCCAAGTTCAAGCTCTAATCCCCTTATAACCTACAGCCATTGACTGTACAACAGCCAACATCCCCTGTTCCCCTCTCCCTGAGCTCCTGAGCTCTTCTGCAGTCCCCTCTGTGGTTCTTCGAAACGCTGCAAGAGGAAAAGGGTATGGTTGATGGCCATGGTGAAGGTCATGGCTGTGCAATGTAACAAGCCATTCACTGCAGTTGAGCTAAAAGCGCCCCAAATGGTTGTGTTTCTTCCTTTTCTTTATTGGATCATGGAAAAATAGAGGTGAGATTGCATGATGAGAAGGTCACTGCCCTGAGGATGAGAGAGAAACTGGTCATGAAGCCCATCGTCCCAGCAGCAAGCTGTGAGCCCAGAAGCAAGTCCCTCCAATTCTTGGCATCTTACCTGCTTCATCTGTGAAGTGGGCCTGCAAGTAAAGGGGGCAGATGATCACTTGAGGTTTTCTAGTAATGTTTCTTGAGGTTCTCTAAATACAGACTTTATGCATATATCAGTGTTGAGTAGCAACAATTATATCTGAAATTTATGGAGGATATAGCCAGGGTACAAAAAGCCCACACATTATTTTTACATTATCTCAACAAATCTATAAAGTATTATACCAGCTAGGAACTCTGCTCCACTGTAAATGCCCCCAAATAACAGTGTCTTAGAGCTTTTAGATGTGATTTTTCACACATATTACATGAGCTCCACAGAGCTCCGATGGTGGCTCTACACTGAATCTTTTCTGTTTCAAGGAAACAGTGCCCAGAATCTTTTCATTTTCTGCTCTGTTATCCTTAGTTCTTACTTCTACCTTCAAGGTTGCCTCATAGTTGCAAGATGGATGCTGTGTCCCCAGCCATTGTGCCCACATCCCAGGCAGCAGAAGGGAAATGAGGACAAAGGCAAGAGGGTGAACCTCATAGGCTAGTTGACTTTCTTTAAAAGTTGTCCCTGGAAGCCCCATCTGATTTTGTCTTCCTAAATCTCTTTGGCAACCTCTGCCTGCAAAAGAGGCTGGGTACGTTGCTACTTCGGTAACCCCAGGATTGATTTAGTAAAAATGAAGAGTAGGGTGGATACTAGGTAGGTGCCCGGTAGTCTTCGCCACAGGAAGGTACTTTTATTACATATTTTGCAGATGAATAAATTAAGGTAAACAACTTGCCAAGGCCATAGAGCGAAAAGGTTTAGGAGCTGGAATTCAAAATGAGCTTCTACCTGTGTCCTCAATCAGTCTGAGATGGTGAGCGATCAAACAGTCCACCCTCAGATCCTGGTTCCCTGTCTGTGTGATGGGATCAGAGCACCTGAAAATCCCATGGTTTTGCATTATTCACAGGGCTACAGTGAGAGCCGGGCTTCCGTGGAGGAAGGTACAGTCTCCAATCCACAGCCAGTGTTCCTGGGGTTCCTGATTTAATCATTTATAATGACAGTTGGTAGACAAGGATGGAAATGAAAAGCTGGATTCTTGCACTGTTTGGATTTCTTCCCTTATTATTTCTCCTTCTTCTTCTCCTCCTCCTCCTCCTCCTCCTCCTCCTCCTCCTTCTCCTCCTTCTTCTTCTTCTTCTTCTTCTTCTTCTCCTTCTCCTTCCTCTTCTTCTTCTTCTTCTCCTCTTCCTCTTCCTCCTCCTCCTCCTCCTTTTCCTCGTGTTCTTCCTCATTCTCCTTTTTCTTCTTTTAAAAGTTTATTTATTTTGAAGGAGAGAGAGAGTAGAGGGGCAGAGAGAGAGAGAGACTTCCAAGCAGGTTCCACACTGTCAGTGCAGAGCTCAACACGGGGCTCGAACTCACAAACTGTGAGATCATGACCAAGAGTCTGATGCTTAAGTGACTGAGCCTCCCAGGCGCCCCTCTTCCTTTTCTTGAGACTGCTGCACCAGCATGTTGGGCAAGAGCACACATCCTTGACTTGTGTGTCAGCGGCAAGGACGGGGGGGGGGGGAGGCTGCCTGCTTCCGGAAGCCGAAGGCCCTTCTCCCCTTCTCTGTGTTTTTGTTCAGAACTCGACGGAGGAACCCTGCTGTTTCTGGTCGGAGTCTTTGCACCGGCTGTTCCCTGCCTAGAACCCTTCCCCCCAGGAACACATCACTCCCTGGCTCTGTCACATTTCTCTCCAAAGTCCCCCCCTCCCCCCAGGCCTCCACCTGTCCCTCCTTATCCTATTTGACAGCCAATACCAATACTTGGTACAACGTGTACGTTTGTTTGTTTATTTTCTGTCTCCCACTAGAATAGAAGCCCCCTGGGGTAGGGACTGTGTTACACTTGCCACCATATCACTAGTCCTAAAACGGTGCTTGCCTCATAGTCATTGTTCCAGGGATATCTGCCGATGAATGCGCGACTGCTTTAATAAGCACAACTATTGAAGAGAAGTAAACTGGTGATGGCCAACCAATTATGACAACATTTTCAGGGCTGAAAATCCATATTCTCTCCGTCTTCCGAGCCTGGTTTGGAGCTCATGTCTTTCTCGGTCAGGAAAACCCCATCTTTCCTAGGGACTCACTGTGACTGTGCTAGATGTGAACCAGCTTCCCTGTCTTCTTCATGTTACACGCCACCTCACCTCTTCCCCTGGACCACCTCGCCATTAGTCTCCTGGAGGCTCGTGTCTACACAATTTTTTACTTCTTTCTGATGGTGCCCTCCTGAAGATGTGGCTGGAGCCCATGTCTATACGCCTCCCATGCATCTAGCATAGAATTTTATGTGGCTCCCAGTTCTTCCACGTGTGCTATGGGCCACGGGCCATACAAAACACACCACATACTTGAACTTAGTGGCTTTCTTGTTATTTTTTTAAATCACAAACTATAGAAATATATACATTTCTATTTCAACCCAGTAAATGATACGTGTGGGTAGGTAGCCCTAGCCACAGCTATCTCTGTACCACTGCCGAAATCAAGTCAAAAAACCATCTCCTCTTTCCCATGTTCAATACACCTTGATGTTTCCATTCCATTTATTTTTAAAAAATTTTTAATGTTTATATTTGAGAGAGAAAGACAGTGAGAGCAGGGGAGGGGCAGAGAGCAAGGGAGACATGGGATCCGAAGGAGGCTCCAGACTCTGAGCTGTCAGCACACATGCCTATGCGGGGCTCAGACTCACGAACTGTGAGATCATGACCTGAGCTGAAGTCGGACACTTGATGGACTGAGCCACCCAGACGTGTCTACTTAATTTTTTTTTAATGCTAGTTGTAATCCACTGAGCAAAGGGTTGGTAAACTATGGTCCTTGGGCCAGATCCAACCTGCTACCTGTTTTTGTTAATAAGATTTTGTTGGAACACAGCCACACTCATTTATCTACCTGTTACCTATGGAGGCTTTTGCACTGCGAAAGCAGAGTTGTGATAGAGACCATTATACCCACAAAGCCCAAATAAAATACTGTCTGGCCCTTTTCAAGGAAAAGTTTGCTGAGCCTTGCACTAAACTGATATCAAATTCACAAATGGGTCGTGACCTCCGATTTGCAAAACACCCTCTCAGCATGTACCATTCTGACAACTGGCCCATAAGGGAGGTACGTTTTTATCTTCATTTACAAGTAAGCAAATGGAGGAAGAGAGTAAGACACTTGCCTGCAGACACGTGACTAGTTGGCATGCAGAACTGGGTCACCCCAGAGCAGACTCAGGAGCAATGAACTCACCTGGAATTCTGCTCTGCCTTAGGGTGAGTTTAATACATATTTATTGGTCAAAGAAATGACATGTAAATTATAGTTATAATTTTTCAAGATTTTCTCAGTGGTGGACTTTAGAAGAAATGTTGACCTTATTTTTCAGTCTATCCCTAAATAAATGAATAAGGGAATGATACCATGAACAGTTAGTCGAGGTGGTACAACTGTGTTTTAGGCTGAGTAGCTGGTTACTTCGTTTTAATTTCTTATTTTGAATAGGGGTGGGCTATCTTGTTGGGTTCGTTACTTAAGTCTGACCTACGGTGTGACCACAGACATGCACATGTGGTAAACTGGCAGCTTCTGTCAGGACCCCCAGTGACTCATGCTCCTGCGTGATGACCTTCCCTTGGGTGTGAGCTGGACTCTTTTCTCACCAGTAGAAGACAGCAAGGGAGCAGGGATGGTACATTTGGGACTAAGTTGCAGATGACTTCCATCTTGCATACACCTTCTCTTTGCCCCCACTTACTCGCTCAGATGAAATGAGCTGCCGCCATATTGTGAGCTGCCCAATGGAAAGTTCTGCCTTGCAAGGAACTGAAGACGACTCTCAGCTTAGCCATCTTCGAGGACTCAGGAGCTCGGAAGCAGATCCTGCCCAGGGGGGTGGGGGTGGGGGGGGTCTGGAGATGACCATAGAGACGGCAGATGCTTGACTACTTTTATAGAGACTGTGAGTGGGGGACCCCGCTAAGCCACGTCTGAATTCCTGGTCCCACAGAAACTCAGATAATAATTGTGCATTGCCTTAGTAACTAAGTTTTGGAGGAATTTGTTATGCAGTAATGGATAACGAATACACCGCACTGCTTTATTATAATTCAGGGGTCTGGGATCCCCGTCAATCAACAAATACATCGTCAGCACTGACTAGGTATTCAGTCCTCGGACAGATGGAACAGGGGGTGTATTCAGAGCAGATGACTCTGCCCTCAGGAAGCTCATGATCTGGTGAGAACAGAATGTGGGAGTTATGTTTTATGTTCTTCGCTGCACTGGTAATTGTTAGTCATTTGCCCTCCATTCAAGATGGTGCCCAGTAGACTCTGCCTACTTACCTTGTTCAGTTGAATGCTGCTTGCTTGGGTGGGCCTCAGAGTTTCATGTCGTGGGTCTCATCTCTGAGGTCTTTTACGAGAGGCCATCCTTCTCAAAATGGCCTTGGGCTTCCTGGGCTCAACATCTCGAAGCCATGGGTTGGTTCAAAAGGGGCAACGCACAAGGCCCAATATTACTGCAAATAATTCGGTTTCCGACCATTGAAAATGAACCAGATGGCTTTTAAGGAAAACAGGACACACATCAGATTCCAATTATATTAAAATGATGACCCAATTTAGGGAAAACACAAAGTGTAATAAAAAAATGTTTAAATAAACAAAATCTGCATATTTATGAAACTATAATATTCGCCGGGCTCCTCACTTTGGATAATGAATTTCTAAACTAGACTGATTGCATTCCAAACTTACCACGGAATCCGGGCTTGGAGAAGCCTGCAGTACTGTTTGGAATTGCAGACTCTCTAAAGAGGGGGGAAAAAATTAGCATGTAGGTCGGCAGCCAATTTAGGAAAAGGAAAGGTCAGCCCTATACAAATGTGATATATCCTATTCGAATGTAACCAGGAATAGTCCTCACTCGCCCCGTTGCTGGCGGAGGGCTCTGACACCTCTTGCTGACGGCAGTCGCTGTCACCCGCAAACCTCCGCAGCCACTGGCGCAACCGGTACGGGGCTGGGTTGGCAGGAAGCGTCTCGGATTTATCTATTTATTTTTCCAGATAAATTAAAAACTCAGGGGGCACTTAAAATAAATTAGCAACTGCTCCTGACGGTGTCTTTCTTGTGGTGTCACACATTCGAAATCCTGGCAGGAACTAAGTCGCCTGCCGAACCATCTTTTCCCACCCAGAGCAAACTGTTAACAGAACAGTGCGCTCGTGTGAACAGGCACGTCTCCCAAGCAGGTATTAACGCAGCCAAGGGTGAGCCAGTGAGTGTCCAGGTTCACCCACGTGCTTTCAGGCTTACAGGGTCTCTGGGGCATCCATTTGAGGCTTTCTGAGAGCAGGGAAGAAGGCCAGGGGGTTCTGACTTGTATTGAACACTGAAGTGGCTTTCAAAGGGAACATTTCTTCCACCTAGCTCAGGGTGTGCGTTTCTTTCCGTTTGACACACAGCATTTTTAGGGGATAGTTTTCTCCAGATAAGATGATACCTGTATCATCCCTTTCTCTGCTGTGTATGTAATCATTTCACTGGCAATGATTTCCTGAGTCTCCTGTGTGTCCAGCATGGAGGATGTGATGGTGAGGAAGGACAGCAGAGTTCTGGGCTTCCTGGGGTGACATTCCCACACCCCACCAGCATCCGCAACCCACCATGACCTCAACATGGTGGCCGGGTAATATTGATGGTAAGTAAATTCAGCCCCAAAGAGCCAACGTGGCAACAGGAGAGAAACTGTTCAGAACACTGGTCGGTGGAATTGACCAAGGGGTTTCCCAGTCGAACAGCCAAATTGCTACCTTCCTCGAAAGGTGACTCTTTCTCCAAGATCCAAACTCTCACCCCGTCCATCAGCTCCTTCCGGCGGAATGATCTGGACCCAGCAGCCACGAAAGATCCTTTTCCTGCCTTTAAACAAATAGTTGCTTTGAGTCCCTGGTTCCCTTGACTCTTAAGTAAAAGAAGATTTTTCTTTCTTTTTTACTTTTGGTCTAGGAAAAAAAATAGTTACTGAATCTGGATACTGTTACATGAGAAAAGGTTTTCACTCTTCTCTCATGTTTGATATTCATTTACATCAGGTCTCCTCCTGACAACGTTTTTTCAGGCTGATCATCCATGTGAACAAAGAGTTCATGGATATAAATGTAACCATCTAACTCATATTTTAACCACATTATACTCTAGACCGCTCCTTCTGTTACATTCCAGAATCATTCCTTTTAGGTGAGCAGCTTTCATTGAGAAAGCATATTTTTTTTTTCTTTTAATTAATAAATTTACTGTCAGAAAAGTCCTTCCTTACGGGAACCTGTGTCGTTTCCTCCCTGGGCATCTACATACAGCATAAATCAGGAGCTTTTCAGTCTTAGGTAATTTTGTTGGAAGCGTCTAATTTTATCACAACATAACGTCCTCCAGAAGATTATTTTAAAAGTGCTTATTTCTCATAGTTTTTTTTTTCTTTAACTTTTAATTTTAAATTCTGTGGCTTTTTTTTTTTTTTTTTTTTTTTGAGTCTTGGCAGGGACTGGGGGAAGTACTAATTGTCCCTTTGCCAGAGTTTAAGTGCAACATTTTTCATTAGAATTTAACAAATGTTCATCTTAAAATAGACTGACAATGGGTCAGGCTATTTCAGCTTCTCCCCGATGAACCTAAATGCATTAGAGTTGAGGCTTTTTATTCTCAGATCAATGTTGCTTCTTATTCTTGGACTTAATTTAGTGTGAGACTAATACGACTGTCTCTCCATTTATTTCTCTCTTTCTCTTTTCGGCTTTAATAAAATTAGAATTAATTGAATATAATGTTGTCTCTTGATTTTTTCTTTTTTTTTTTTTTTGTCAAACATAGAAATGCCAAATACAACAATATGCTTTGAAAAAAAAATTTTTTTTTTTTTTTGCCAGGGGTAAACTATTGTGCAAAATAATTATATAAATACACAAGAACATCTGGTCTTTTGAACTGTAGTCACTGCTGAATTTAAACATGGTACGCGTTTGACAAAATTCAAGGGTTTTATTCTTTGTTTTTCCTGGGCTTTAAATAGTAAGCCACAAATAGTACTTAGAGTTATCATTTCTAGTTCATTTGCGATATTGTGTAGAGAAACTTACTCTGCACTCTCCGGGACTGTCGTATACCTGGGGTCCATGACATTTGGGCTCCAGGAAAAATGTGTCACGGTACTTTATTAAAACAATGACCCAAGCCTAATTAATGGGGGAAAACCCGACTAAATGCTTTTCTCCCATTTTACCCACAATAATTTCTAAATGCCACTAGACAATTAGGGCAATTTCGATATCTTTTGTAGAGCAAAGTAATTAAAATTATTACTGCCACTTTTGTAATAAACTCGTGTGACTTTAAAAGTCTGTCCCTACTCTCTTTCATGATGGAGGCATCACACAATCTGTAATTGTGCTATTAAGGAAGAGAGAGCTAATCTTTTTGCATTTGAAGTAAGCCTTCATCATCAGCCCAACAAAGCCAGACAGATCAAAAAAGAACCAGAGAGAGCATTTAAGGAAATTAGTACAAGTGTCAGTTAAAAGGTAAAAATTAATGCACTTATTATTGAAATATGGTTGAAACCTACGTTCTTTTCATTTCTTTGATATTGCGAAGGCATAAAACATTCAATTAACTTTCCATTGTGTTTAGGGGAGAAAAGGCAGAGGATTGTCAGCGAAGTGTTAGGGGTGGTGGTAGTACCTAGGGAAGATCTGTGCAGGGAGAACCAGACTCCGGGGCCCCAGCAGTGAGGACAGAGGTGCCTGGGTCCTCGGGGCCCACTGGCATCAGGATTTCACGAGGGCTTACATCCTGCCACCCAGTGTGGTCTGGAGACTTACTTATGTTTTCCTTTTACTTAAAAATGTGAATTTTTTTTTTACTTAAAATATGATAGACAATGCTCACTTAGAGCTGTGTGGAGGCCTTGTGAGTGGATTCCTTCATTCAGGAACCCAGCATGACCAGGATGGTAACTGCACATAGAAAAAAAGACCCTTTGGAGCGTCTGGGTGGCTCAGTCAGTTAAGCTTCCGACTTTGGCTCAGGTCATGATGTCATGGTTCCTGGGTTCCAGCCCCATGTCGGGCTCTGTGCTGACAGCTCAGAGCCTGGAGCCTGCTTCAGATTCTGTGTCTCCCTCTCTCTTTGCCACTTCCCCACTTGCTCTCTGTCTCTGTCTCTCAAAATAAAAGAAAGACAATTAAAAAAAAAAAACCCAAAAGCACACATTTATAAAAAAAAAAAAAGAAAGAAAGAAAAGACTGGAAAGAGACATTACTGTTTATGGGCAGTGAGATTATGGGTGAAACTTTCCTTTCAGCTGTATTTTTTTTTCCTCGTCTTAAAAGATGCTCATGTATTTATTGTGGAAAAATAAAATAAAGGTGATTTGTGATACAAAGCATGATGGGTAAAGAAGGGAGGTTAAATACAGGCCTTTGGGGTCAGACTGATTAGCGTCTGATGGCTAACTGAGACACTTAATGCTGTGAGACCTCAAATGAGAAGCTTAACCTCTCTGTGTTAATATTTCCTTCCTCTGTATCCCCACCAAACGATAGGATTTTCTGCTTGCTAGGTGGCTCATGCATGTGAAAACACCTCACCCAGTTTCTGGCACAGAGCAATCTTTCAACAAATGTTCATTTTTTTCACCCCGACAACTCTTTCTTCACAACCCCTGACACCAAAAAAGACAAATCAGGTTGCGTTATTTGGTATTAAGGGCTACTAGGATCAGCATTTGATGTAACGCTTTCCTGCTGAGTTTATATTAACTCTCTATCATAAACATCTCATTTCAGGGCCAAATGTTGTATTTGGCTTTGACATTTTTGGAAGTTTATGCAGCCAGCAAGATTTACCAGGCCACTCTCAAAACATCAAAATCCCTGAGCCGAACAATCGCTCCTTGACAATCCCAATTCAGGAATTTTAAAAAATTGTATAATGAATCAATCTTCCTAAATTGTATGCATGTCAGATTGTGATCAGCTTGCTGTGAGAATGTTCGGCAAGAGGAGGAGGCTTGATGTTTAAAGTGAAAATTACTGGGATCACACACACTAATTTGTCTCCATCATTAATGAAACACTGTTTTACTGCCCTGAAAAAAGACTCTTGCGCATCTTGTAAAACAAACGTTCATAGAGAAATACTCTGGAGATGAGTTGCTACCATGACACACCAGATGGAGTAGGTCTGAACCCCTAAATCCCAGCCCAGGGCTGGGTGCGTTGTAGGCACCTTTAGAAATATTTTCAATAAACAGGAAATAGGTGTATTTCCTAAAACGTGGCTTCAAATCAGGGCGTGGCTGATGACTTTTGGGAAAAGATTGGCTCCGACCTAAGCAGATCATTCTGGGCTTCACAGAAGCTACCAGAGAAGGGAGGTTCAGTTCCATTTTATTCCCAGGGACAATACTGAGTTCAAAAAGGACAAGTTCTGTGAGGCCAGCTCCCGCTTTCCTCAGAAACAATGTTTGTGGAGTTCTGAAATGCATTTTCAAGGAACGATCCTTTATGACAGTTGGGCTACTATCTTGCCCACTCTGCCCTGGCACTTAAGGAAAATAACTCCGTTATAAAATCCCAAATCACTGATGTTGTGATTATTATTCTTATTAATATGCATATGATAGAAGTTAGTGCCAAAATGACAGATTTACGCTTTTGCAAAGGTAATGAATCAGAGTAAGAAGGTAAAAGCCGTGATTACCCTAAAACCTAGAAGTGATAGACTACTCAGGTTGCTTGGTGTTGTTTTTTTTCCTCCCTGTGCAGATGGGTGATAATGCCGTTTGTCACCAAAACACGGGGGGAGTATAATCAGGAATACAGAAGTAGCCACTGAAAGGAGGCCTATGCTCTTCCTTCCCGAACTTTCCACTTCTGGGTCTATTTTGAAACATGCAGGGTTGTGGGAGGGAGTGGGGACACTGGACAGTGAGTGAGCTCGTTACAGAGCTTGGTTCTAAGAAGGATGCTCATCAGCAGAGATGAGAGGATGAAGGGCATTGAAAAACACCCACCGTCCAGATGGACACCTGCCTCTTTGGCGCATGGCCTCTTAAAGGAAACCCAGGGAGAAGAAAACGGGGAAATGGTGGAGGTGTGGAGAAAGCCCAAGGATGAGCCAAGAACAACCACTGAACACAAGAACCTTGTGTTTCTAGAACTGTCTGCTCCTCTTTCCTCTGCTGTTTCCCTAGGTCTTTAATCCAATCCAGGCAAGTTGGTGTGAGGCGCAGTTTTAAATCCTCACTTTAGAGGTGAAGGGCCTAGGGCTAAGGGGAGAGGAGCCATGTCCTTGCCCAAGGTCACCGTGGCCGTTGTGAGGAGCTGTGATGTTTCAGAAGTTGGCGTTTTGGCTTCCCTCAAACCTTCGCTCTTCTATGGGGGGGGACCAATGGATACCAGCATTTTATTTTGCAAAAACTTAAAATTTCACTGGTGGAAGGGATCTCGGAGATTTCTAGTTCACAAAGCCTGGGAGTGTAACTTAAGACAAAATTCAGATCAGCTCTCCAGACCCTATTAAAACACTATAAATTAACACAACCACAAAAAATGTTTAATGTGTTTTATAGCTTCTAGCGCTTGGATGCATTTTTTGTTTCTTCAACTTGCAAAAGCATATTTGGATGTGCTTTCAGATTCGACCCCCAAAGGCTCAGGGTGAAACCGACCTAGAATCTAATCCAAGGCTTTTGCTCTTTACTGGCTCAGTGACTTGGATTAAGTAACGTAACCATTCTGTGCCTCAGTTTCCCCCTCTATGAGCTGGGGATCACAACAATTCTACTTCATAGGATAATGGTGAGAATTGGATATAAATGTATAAAGACTGAGTTAGCATAGACTAGGCGTCCCATAGAGGGTAACCATCGTCTTCTTGGTCATTACCATCCCCACTGTAGTGGATACAGTCAGGACAGACTTCTATATCCCTACTTCATACATGAAGAAAGTGAAGAAAACATGACTCGGAGGCTGGGCTAGACCTGCATTTCTTAACTTCTAGTCGAAAGCTTCTTCCACTTGTCTTACTGAAATAAGTATTGACATTCAGAGTGGTGGTGGGTGGGCGCAGTGGTCTTGGGGATGGAAAGAAAGTCATGGACAAACCAGGGAGGACCATGACAAGGTGCTTGGGCATTTTGTCTTTCCTCATCCTCTTCCTGTTCATGGAGAATTCAGAATATTTCTTAGCCAAGGCTCTTTATGTGTCAAAGGGCAAAAGGCACCAAGTCACAAGGTCACGTACATTTTTGTAGCCAGTGTGGGAGATAAAGGAGCACTGTTTGGAATTGGTCTGTAATCATTTGTGCTGCAGGACAGCACCAGAAACACGGGAGAATTGCAGAAAATGTACAGTTACCATGGCACAGAGACAACGGAATCACCAAGCTCAGGCGACAAACAGCCAGCACGCACTGTTCGCAGAGCAGGCAGATCTATGCGGGCGCTGCTGGAGGTCCTGGGGCAGAAAGGTGCATCCTTCAACTCATTAGCAAGGAACTCCGAGCCCAGGTGCCTGTTTCTATTCCCAAGAGAAGACTCCTGTGAAATCAGAGGCCAAGAAGCCATGGGCTACAGGATTTTTTTCCAGCTAGGCGATTCATGATTGTCATCCAAGTAAAATCGCTCCTCTTCCAGCCTTCCACCTTCTGCTTGTCTTTAGAAAAACATGCCAGTACCGACTTCCGACCTGAGGCCAGGACCCATGGGTTCACAGCTAGGCCTCTGTAACTGCCCAGCACATGACCTTGACCACTCAATGTCTCCACGTTTCAGTTTCTTCTTCTGTCAAATGGAAGGGCAGGGTAGATAATGTGGCCACTCCGTCAGGCACAGTAAATGATTCTGCCGTGTACGGGTGTTTCAAGGCGAGTTGGGTGCACGTGGCTATTTCCCCCTTGACTGTGCCCATCGGTGTTCCTAACGGGAATAATGCAGCTTCTAGAACATCCCTGTCCTGAAGACCTTCCCCCTTGACTTCTGCCAGAGAAATATCCTTTGCAAGTCTAGAAGCTGTTGGCTGGGTATTAATCTCTGTCTGGAGATGTGCCTATCTGTAGACAAATCAAGGCTCCCAACCTTTGTGCTCTCCCTCCCTCTCTCTCTCTCTCTCTCTCTCTCTCTCTCTCTTTCCTTAAAGGTCATGGACATAAAGGCTTCTGAGGACTGAGCTTGGATACAGACTCCCCTACTGACTAGCTGTGGTTTCTGTCTGCTCTCTGTGCCTCAGTTTCCTTATCAGCCTAGCCCAGCAAGGCAAATACCATCTAGTCTTCTAGTGTTGGGATGATAAGCAATTGGACGGGAGCCATTTGTGATTTATAGCCTCTGGCTGAGGGAAGGTACTTAAGGAATGCAGGTGACTGATCTGATCACTAGAAATTATACTTAAAAGCAAGTTTAGAAAAATAAACTTCCTTCCCTACCTACAAAGCACTCAATAAGTGGTTGTGGAGTGAATAAATGTGTCAAAGAATGAATGCAGGGGTGACTCCAGTTATGATAACTTTCTCCCCAAACCCTCTTACTTATGGAGCATTTGAATCATTAAATGCGTTGAAAAAGCACTAGACACTGTCCAAGTGGAGATGCTGTTTATTTTTCTTACACTTTAAATTCACAAAGAACAATAGTGTGCATTCTCTCATCTGTTCAACAGTGTGCCTTTGAGACAGGCAAGGTAAATATCACTATTATCAACACCTCAGCATATATGCACATCTCTAGGTCCACGTCTCTATCTTTTCTGAACTTGTATTTGTCTTTTTTCTGTATCTACATCTATGTCCATATTTCCACATCCATATTTTTCCATTGTCTGTATTCACACCTACACCTGTATCTCAATCATACTTATATCTATTTATACCTCTAGCTTTATCTTGTCCATGTCCACACCCACATCTATATTCATATTCACATCCATATCCATATACACGTCCATGTCCACATGCACATCCCTATCCATATCTACACCCATATTCATATCCACATCTACATCCATGTCCATATCTGTATTCACATCCATTCTCATGTTCATATCCACGTCCATGTCAGCATCCATATCCATATTCACATCCATGTCCACATCCACATCCATATTCATTTCCATATTCATACCCAAATCCACACCCATATTCACATCCATATCCATGTTCACATCTAAGTCCATGTCCACATCCATATCTACATTCATATTCACATCCATGTCCACGTCTACATCCATACCCACGTTGATATCCATATCCATATGGGAAAACCCAGTCTTCAGTGAGATTTGGCATCTAGACGCTGGTCACTCAGCTAGGAACCAAGAGTTGAGGTAAGACTTCAAGACTCTTGGCTCCAGGGGAGCCTGGGTGGCTCAGTCAGTTAAGCATCCGACTTTGGCTCAGGTCATGATCTCGCGGTTCGTGGGTTCGAGCCCCACATCAGGCTCTGTGCTGGCAGCTAGCTCAGAACCTGGCGCCTGCTTCGGATTCTGTGTCTCCCTCTCTCTCTGACCCTCCCCTGCTCACTTTGTCTCTCTCTCTCTCTCAGAAATAAATAAAAAGCATTAAAAAAAAAAAACCCTCTTGACTCCAAACACTACTCTTTACAACTTCCATCATGCCATCTTTCAAAAAAAAGGGGAATTTTTTAAAAGAGGGGGCAAAAAAGGAAAAGAAAAGAAAGGAAGAAATTTAAGAAGAAGGATGAGAAGAAAGAGGAAGAAGAGGAAGAAAGGAAGGAAGGAAGGAAGGAAGGAAGAGAGAGAGAGAGAGAGAGAGAGAGAAAGAAAGAAAGAAAGAAAGAAAGAAAGAAAGAAAGAAAGAAAGAAAGAAAGAAAGAAAGAAAGAAAGAAAGAAAGAAAGAAAGAATTGTAATTTTTTAATTTGTTCTTCACAAAGTCAAACTTTGGCCCAGGCCTACGTTGCCTCTATTTCTATAATGTTCATGGTCTTGGTTGGGGGCAGACAGGACAGAGGTCTCCAAAGTGCCAAGTCACTGCCTGATGAAGCCTCTTCTTCTGTGGCTCTTCGTTACATGCATCCTACTGCTTAGAGTTCTTAGAATTCTGAAATGGCAGGTTTTTACAATTAGGAAACACAATAGGATTATTTTTTGAGGGGCGGGATTAGGTAACTTACATTGTTAACAACCATTTATATGAGGATATCCTAAGAAATGTACTGTATCAATGCAGATTTAAACCAGATACATTTTAAGAGACATTCCTTCTCCAATTTTTAAAAAAATCTTTCTTTTCTTCTTTATTTTTAGATTCACTCACAGCTTTATAACAGGACATGGAGAAGTAGTATAACTTGAACTGCCAGGATGGATTAAAATTTATATCGTTTTCGAATCTGTTTTGAGAAGGCAGACGTCAAATTCCTAATTTTAAAACAAATTATCAAATATCTTAGGAAGTCAGATTGAAGATTGCTCTTTAATCTCTTAAAATTTTAAGAATTGAATTTCTGGGAATGATTTGGCAGGATTTTTTTTAAAAAAATGAGTTTATCTGATTTAAACCGAAGCTTTCCCTCTTCTGTTCATAAAAGCTTACATATATGCTCCATTTTACAACAATAATGTCTAGGGCGAGGTTTCAAGGCTTCTTAAACCCTTTTCCCCCGAAAATGAAATTCACAGAAGGAAGGAAGCATACATATTTCATTTTAAAAATTGAGTAATAATGCTCTAACGAATGTATTTTAAGAGTGCCTTCTAAGCTAGAAGTTTGCAAAACATCAGCTGTTTATCCTTGTGTGGGCTTTTGTTTATGCCTTCCTTTTAAATCTATTTTTGGCCCCCTGAATTTAGTACAGGTTGCTTAAAAAATCAAATGCAAATATGAAATTTACCTGGAATCTCCTTTAGAGCTTGCGTTAAGCCATATTATAATTTTGTTTTCTGTTGTTGCTTTTAACTGTATGAATGATTTATACCATCTTGTGTTTTTCGTTTCCTATATGGCAAAAGAATGCCTTGCTCATGCATTCCACTTATTCTCTCCTTCTTTCTTTCTTCACTATCTTGTCTGCAGAATTATCCAACCCAGACTGCCATGCAGGGGGAAAATGCAAACCCTTAGATTTTTTTTTTTTCATTTTTCAGAAGTAACATATACTTTTTCAAAAGTCTATTTTTTCCCTTAGAAGAAATAGCGGAGTGAGTATATTATCTAAGAAGAGACTCTCTCTTAATTTTTGTTCCATTTATTGAAAACTCCAATTTCTCTGCTGCGGGTTCTAATTTATTTTGCAATTTGCACAGTGCACTGTAAACATAATGTAAAGTTTCGAGGCTTAATTAACAGCCACAGGATAATGGCAGGCCAAGTTTTTAAAGGCATTTAAGCTTGGCTCCAAGAAAATGAGGCTTCCATGCAGGAAGCTGTGAACTTCTACCTCTTAAAATAATAAACCTCAGCTGATCCAGGATTGTGGCTTTTGCGCTCAATGCCAGGACCCGCATACCTGCCTCCTTGACTCCCATTGGTGCAACATGCCTCTGGCAGGAGCCCTGCTCTAGACCCGTTTCTCACTTACAGAGATGAGGTAACCACAGGAAAAGAAAAATTCCGTGGCATTTCATCAAAGTTGGAGAAAATCCACTTCTAAATTCCACAGCGGTAGAGGGCTGGGCTGAGCCACAACAAACTTGAACCAACCCTCCTCTGATGATGGGAAACACGGAGGCAGTTTCTCAGACCCGCAGCTGGGGCAAAATAGACGCAGCAGCAGATGGAGTCCAGGAGTGTTTGATGTGGTCCCTCATTCTCCCTGAACCTCAGTATTCTCATCTGAAGAATGGGATTGGGAATAGAACTGCGTCACAGGCAGGGCACTATGCTTGACATGGTGCACACATCAGTGTAACCAGAGAAGGGTTAAGTCTGGCTGACACACCCCTTCGACTGCCTCAGGCAAGGCTGACCCATGTACCTCTCCGGGCCTCGGTGTACCCATTTTGTAGATAAAGGAGTTGAACTTTGCCCTCCAACATTTCCCCCAGGGCTGGTGGAGGAGACCTGGGGGGTCATGAGGGCCAATTCTTCCATGCCTCATATTTATTGAAGATCTCAAGGTAGAATCATGATCATCTCATCTAATGGGGATCCACTGTCACTGTCAAGTTTAAATGGCACTGTTCATCACATGGTATATTAGGGCTCAATATGCAGTAATTTGCCCAAAATACACCATGAATATTTACCTATTATAAATCTTTTAATTAGTCTGGCAGCTGCACAATTTCATCTCATTGCACTATTTGTGTGGAAGGTTATTTTATAATTTGATGTACCTATTTGGCATTCTCAAATTTTTAAAAATACCAGGACCCCTAAAAACACTCAAGCTCTTACAGTTTTATGAAATCTATTTGTAAATCAAGGTGCTGGGTTTTTTGTTTGTTTGTTTCTTTTGTTTTGTTTTTAAGCAAGCTCTATACTCACCATGGGGCCGGAGCTCAGGCGCCTGAAATCATGAGTCGCATGTTCTGCCAGCTGAGCCAGCCTGGCGCCCCATCAGGTGAGGTTTTTTTTTTATGTCTTGTCGGCAATGTGGTTCATGTTCCTTCTCAACAAAATGCCCGGGGTCGGCTGGAAACTCACTGCCGTCTTCTGCAGGACCCCAGGACCCGTGGGTCGCCAAGCACACCCGGCAGCCTGCAGGGAGGACTCTCTGCCGCCCTTGTGGCATCGGCGTGGCGCGGGGAAAAAGGACCCGGCGGCTACCCGCTTCAAGAGGGCAAGCCTCCAGCCACCTGTTGACGCAGAGGAAAGTCTCTGCCTTTGCAAACCTGAAGCTGAGGGAAGAAAGGAAGACTGGGTGAAAGCGGAGAGAAAGAGGCTGCAACAGTTTCCTGGGCTTCTGGGGAGCGGGCCTGAGGGCAGGCGCGTCGACCAGGGTTCTGTGGGCAGCATACCAGGATCCAACGTATCTCACTTCCTGGCTGTGCAGAACTTAATCAGCCCGCCACCGCAATACAGTAAAACAAAAAACGGACGCACCAAAACAAAGGAGGCCAGGCCTGGCGGGAC
Organism: Proteles cristata cristata; assembly: GCA_017311185.1. Classification (NCBI taxonomy): domain Eukaryota; kingdom Metazoa; phylum Chordata; class Mammalia; order Carnivora; family Hyaenidae; genus Proteles; species Proteles cristata. The sequence goes on along the minus strand of JAESUZ010002277.1, from coordinate 23,205 downwards.
CTGGGGGACCAGTGCTCTCACCCGGGCCAGCCCTGCAGCGTCCGGAGGGCGGGACCTGGGCAGGGCGGTGCGCCCTACTGTAAGGACGCAGGACCCCGGAGTGCAGCCTCTCCTAATGCGGCTGTGTCCCCGGTGGCCTGTTCCCCTGGGCAGGGGGCACTGTCTCCCCTTCCCCTCTCCCCCTCCTCCCCCGCAGGCTTTTGCACAGGCACCCGAGCACAGGGCGGGTTGGGGTGACATCGGAGGGATGGCGCGGGGACCTTCGCTAATGGCCCGGATCTCACCCGCTCAGCCCGACAGCCTGGGAACCGCCCGCGCGTGCCCTCCGAAAATCTGCCCAGGCTGGAGAACTTGCCAGCTGTGAGTGTTTCTCCTTCTAAAGAGCAGCCTATTTTGACAAGATCTGGTCTCGTCTCCACAACAGCCCCCTTCTCCAGACCTGGAGTTGCTGCTGGAGGCGGACTGTGCCCCCGGCTGGGACGCCGTCCTGGCCCCGGAGCTCTTTTTTTTTTTTTTAAATTTCTGAGCGAGGTGTGCTTTTATTCTCCAGTGTGTTTAGTTGAGTTCAGTATAATTTTTCACCCTTCTTGTGTTTCCTTTCGGACCTGCCCTTCCACCCCGCCACCCCTAATCTGCCCCCATCTCCGGCGCCAGGCCAGGCGCAGGTGAGTCCTCGCTGAGGTTGCGGACGTGGGTGGCGTTCTGGGCTCCGCAGGGCAGAGGACAGGGGAGAAGCGAGAAGCGTCTTCAGATCGAGATCAGCAAGTGCCACCGCCTCTGCTTATCTCGGGGCAATCACAGCTTCCTGCCTTTCCACCCACCGCACCGGGTGGGTTTTGTTTCAGGGTAAAGCGAATTAAGGTCTCCCTCCTTTGTCTAATTCTGGGAGGTGTGGGTGGGGATGGGGTCTTGGCCCCAGCCTATAACCCTGGCAAACACCGCTTGGAGAGAAAGACCAGTGTTCGGGCCCCCACTACACTCCTCCAGGATGCCTAGACCTGTCTTTGTTTCTGTCGTCTTTATGTCGATTTCTAGCCTTGCAGTCACAGTCCAGGCACCACCAAGCTGCCTCCTTGTCCGGGGCTCTACAGTCAACCCTCCTGGGATGCCAGCAGTGAGGCCCTTTCCTGCGTCCCTCACCACCTCCCACTGGTCCGCAAGCTCAGGCCTCATAGCCAAGCAGACAGTGCGCCCTTGGGATCTTTCTAGAACGTAGGATAGAAAGAGTTTTAAGGCTGTCTGCTCTAGCTGGACCTTAGGGACCATCACTAAACCCTCTATAGACTCTTCCTCTGTCAGGCTCCCTAGGAGAATTTAGAAACTCACCCTTCCCCTAGGCCAGAAATCCCTGATTCACATTGTCCCATTGCAGTGTGGATTTTTTAGGCCACTTCCTTAACTTTTCTTGTCTCTGTTTCCTTTTCTATGAAATTGAAAAGCAGCACAATCATGCACATCTGCCTCGGCTATGGGATTGCTCTGGAAGCACTGGATGGTCAGGTGTCTGTAAGCACGTTGAAAAACTGGAAATCACCCTATTTTAGGCTATACGGATAGGGACACCTGTTATGAATGACTCTAGGTGCACGACAAATGTGGAAGAATGAAGAGATCTCACTGAGTAGCTGAAATTAGATGAAAAATGAAAAGCCAAGCTCTGACCATGTCTGGCAGAGGAGATGTATGAAGCGAACTCTATTTCTTTTTATTTTTTAAAATTTTTATATGTTTATTGTTGAGACATAGAGCGCAAGAGGGTGAAGGGCAGAGAGAGAGGGAGACACAAAATCTGAAGCAGGCTCCGCACTCTGAACTGTCAGCACAGAGCCCGATGCAGGGCTTGAACTCACAAACCATGAGATCATGATCTGAGCTGAAGTCAGATGCCTAATTGACTGAGCCCCCAGGTGCCCCTGGACCTTGGCCTTGGAAGGGTTTTAACTCTGTTGTGCTCTTTTCAGAAGCTACTTGTACAAGGAAGTCCGAGGCCTTGCGAGCTTTACTGAGCTGTGTGGTGGAGAGGGGTACAGCTCCCCATATCTGAGGTCCCCAGAAACTTCTGGAGCTTGAAGCTAAAAGGCGTGAAGTACAGAGAATAGCAGACCAGTCTGCCGCTGTTGGCCAGCTGACCAGGTTGCTATGCCTGCCCTGTCTCGATCACCGCGGGACCCCTGTAGTGTGTGATGAAAGTGCCAGACCAGAATCTCCAGGACGCTTACATTGCGGAGCACTTTTCCCTTCTGACGAGCACAGGACCAAAGGTGGCTGCATGGATGGTCTCGTTTTTTGCAGTAGGTCCTGTCATGGCCGGTTGAGATGGGAGAAGCTGAGCCCGAGCCTGTGGGTATAGCTTGCCCCCCAAGTTAAGCTGTGGGGCTGGGCTTCCGATCTAGTTCTCTGAGCCCACAGCCTGCACTGGGAACCTCTCAGCCACCGTGCCTGGCACCCAGCCAACGCCCAGAGAAAGGAGGCACTTCTTGCTGTGTGAAGGCAGCCTGGGCATGTCCCAGCCCTGCCACCTGCTATTTTTCCTTTATTAGTTTACTTTAATTTTGAGGTTGGCGGGGGAAGCCTGTGGCGTTCGTCACCGGAAGCACTTTTATTAGAACTGAAATCTTCCAAGCTTGCATTTGCTCCTTTAAAACTCTTCGGACGGTAATGAATATGGATGGGCGGTAGGTTTCTATGAATATGGAGGAGCGGATGCGTGGCGGATGGATTACTATTTAACATTAACCGCTGGTAACCTTTCCTCCCGTCTGACTTCCCTGCAATATTATCCCGAGAAGGGTCAGCCCCCAATGCTTTTTTGCAAAATATGATTAGTCACTTCTTGCCCCATGTGCCTGGCCCTTGGACCTTCTTTGCCATCCTATATAATTATTAGAAGAATCTTCTAATTTTATTTGAAATTCTAACTTGACACTTATGTCAAAGTGCCGTGACACAGCGTTGTGTTTAATTTCTCTTTTGTTCGCCTCATTTGGGCTCCTGAAGAATTACACTCAAAGGAAACATCCGACACATTCCACTTTCTTATTGCCACCATTCCTTGTGGGATCTATTCATTGCAGCCTCAAGGAATTGCTCCAGCAAGGTCCCATGTGTGTTCCCTCTCAGGTACCAATGACGACCTATTTAGGTGACTTTGCCATAACATTCAACCGCGGGCTGTGGGTTTTTAGAATTCTCTCTTTGCACTTGCTGTTCCTTCTATCTGGAATGCTTTTCCTTCATCTGCCTGGTGCACTTCTACTGATTCTTTAACACCAAGGGGCACCTGGGTGGCTCAGTAGGTTAAACGCCTGACTCTTGGTTTCTGCTCAGGTCATGATCTCACGGTTCGTGGGTTCGAGCCCCATGTTGGGCTTCATGCTGATGGTACCGAGCCTGCTTGGGATTCTCTCTCCCTCTTTCTCTGCCCCTCCACTGCTCACTCCGTCTCTTTCAGAATAAATAAATAAACAACAACAACAAAATAACACTGAACTAAAGTCTTCCATGTCGCAGCCCTCCCTGACCCCCAGGAATTGGGCACACCCCCCTATATTCCCTGCTTCCTCTCTGTCGTAACCCGATTGCCTTTGGTTGCATCCATTTTTTATGTTGCTGTTAAACACTGTGTGTGTGTGTGTGTGTGTGTGTTGGGTGGGGGAAAGGTTACAAATCGGGACCTGCAGTCAGACTTCACATTCAGACCCTCTCCTCACTTACTAGCCCTGTGACCTCATTTTACGTGTACAGGGGTAATAATATTGCCCTACTCCTGGATTGATAGGATTAAATGAGATATGTTACTCTAATGACTTCAGCTTGCAGCAGGCATTCTGGACATATTCAGTGTTATTACTCCATCATCTGTCTTTCTCGTGAGCTGTGAGTCGCAGTGAGAGAGGCCTTTGTGATAATTCCCGTGCCCTTGTCCATCGTCCGCGCTCTGCTCCCAGTACTTGGCACGTAGTATCTGTTCGGTTCCTGGTTTCAGAAAGAATGAGAGGGGTCGTCTGCTGATGGAGACACGGGCATCTGATGTCAGCATTCCTGGATGACCCAGCGCTGTGCTAGTGCCTCCTTGTATGGGGGTCCTGCAGTGACTAAAAAGAGCACACACCCTTCCACCTCATTCTCAGTGGAGCTGGGGTGACATCGAGCATGGGGACATAGGACGTGCTGGGACAAAAGAGAGGTAAGTACGTGCCCCGGAGACAGCCTGGTCCCCTTTCCCAGGTGCCCTCCTCCCTTCATCTGACGTTTTTTACTGCGGGACAGGATTAGCCATTCCTGGAGGCTAAGGAAGCTCCAGACAGTTAAGCTGGGGGAGGGGGGGCTGGAGGGTCGTTTACTGGCGCAGGCTCCTTCCACATATTCCCGGGGTTGTATGTTTTTAAATTCATTTTCTTAAAGAGCTCCCCACCCCACATTTCCTTTAAGCTCCAAGACCCCATAATGCTTGGATCAACCCCCGTTGTAACTCTGTGGGGCTTAAATATGTTTCCTGACTCCCTAGGGTCTTGAGCAGTGAGCCCCTACTACGAGTCACATGTTGTGGGTGTGTGTACCACGCAAATTACCTCCTATGAGCCATGCGGCATATATGTTAGTACGAGCAACGGCTGGACTGCTGGTATGGGATGTAATCCTCTTGGTAAGCTGACTGGATCCCACCTTTGACCCATTGGGCCCTGGAGCCCATCGGGGTTCTTGCTCTTTCCCAAGGGCACCGTATGCTGATTTGTCTCCACTTTGTGGAATGGGCTTTCTCTCCACCTAGGATGCTTTTTCCCCATCACATCTGCCTGCCACCTGCTTCAAATGCCCCCTCGCCCTGAGTTCCCCCAAAGACTAACGGCTCCCCGCACCATGTTCCCCTGACATTCCGTGCAGCGTGCTTTGGATGAGACTTTGTCGCTGATGATCTGTCTTCCTTGTGCGACAGTTAGGACTTTGCAGGCAAGACCCAGTCTTTTCATTTATATTGCTGAATGGTGAGCCTGATGTGTGCTTACCCAGTTAGTCTCCTCCCCTCCAGGGAAAGGAGGGATGGAAGGAGACGTGAGGAGGTAAGGAAAGAGGGAGAAGGGGGTAGAGGAAGGGAGGAGTTCCTGTATTTTGACAAATGAGTGTTAGAAATAATAGATTGTCTACTTTTGAGGGAGGAAGAGATGATCTGGACAGGACCAAGGTGGGTCCTCAGCTTGATTCTGAAGGCTAAAGAGGTATGTCAAGTTCAAAGCGACCTGTCGAACTGGAGGGGTCATTATTCTGTGTTCATGAAAAGGCATCTGTGTTTTCCAGTTTTGTGCCCACTCTGGCTTGTGTAGGGAGTGCTTAAAAAATAATAAAATGGAAATGAGTGTAGTTCATAAGCAGTATCCAAGTATTTACTTTTTTAAGCAACCACTTCTAGAAACAATGGCTCTTTGTTTTCAAAAATCACACATTGCTAATATCAAATCGCACGTTGAAAGGAGTCTCCAATAAACGTATCACCGTAGATCAGAAACCGGAAAATAATTCTTTTATGTTCTTTAGGAGCCATATTATGCCTTAACCGTTTGAGAAGATCGCATACAAGCTACATTTTCTTCGATACTGGCATGTGACATGGCAAAAATCAAATGCATTGTTTTTTGACAAGGTTTGAGGGCTCGAATGCAGAAAAGCACTTGGTATGGGAGATGATTGAATTAATACCATTGAAATCGTGGTTATAAAGATTGATAAGGAAGGTTCATTCACTAAAAAATATAATGGCAGATGTAATAACGACGGCATTCATCATCCGTCAAAGGCATTTATTAAGCGCCCACAGGTACTTGGCAGTCTACGGTGTGCTGCACACAAGTTAGACAGACGCAGCCCCTATTCACCAAAGGGCTTGCCATTGTACGTCTCCTTTGTTGGGAGCACAACTTCCCTACTTGTCATCGGTGCCTGAAAGACACTCCTTGTCATTACTGATGCTGTCTGAGTTTCTGATTTTCAAGGGAGGGGGCAGGACTTTTTTGTCGTTTCTTTTCATTGTCCTACACAAAGTGGCGCTCATCCTCTGGAGATACTGTCTGTCGGTGGGTGAGCTTACAGGAGGGAATGACCTTTTTATGCACAGCACCTGTAGGAAGATGGGTGGTCCTTGAGGGACACCATGCTACTCCCAGAAGCCCCCGCAGGGCTTTCCCTGCTCCCCTCCTGCACGTCCCACCCACCCGGTCTAAGCTGGGGGCAAGCGGAAGGGCACAGAGGTCCCCCTGAGTGCTTGGCACCCTGTCTCTGCCCTGTCACTGGAGACCAGCAGTTTGCTGACTGATGGAATGAAGCAACGAAAGAATCCAGAAAGCAATAGCAGGTCAGTGGCAGACCTTCTCAAATGCCTGTTATACTCAGCTCCTGACATCTCTGGACATGTGGACCTGTCAGAATATTCTAGATTGCTTACTCGGCACAATGTGAAGTGTTGCTAAGGCTAGTATTGGAGAGGCGGCCCCAGGGACATTGAAAATGGAGGACAGGACAGGTTGTTTGTGAGCATTCTCTTAGGAAGGGTGTGCTTAGGAATGTCAGCTGACGTTCAGTGGGGACAATGACCTGGGTCTACAAGACCTGGTCACAGTCGGTGGGAGAAGAAAAAAATACATTCAGTTCAAGATTTTTAAAAATACCATGATCAGGGGAAATATGTCTCTGCTAAACTTTCATTGCAGGTGATACCCTTGAGTTTTGTAGGAGATTTTGGTATAAAAAGGAAATCAAATTTCAGAATATTTTTGTAACTTTTGGAATTATTGTTGATGATGTTGCTCACCGTTCTGCCCAAATGTGCCTCCTGTGGAGAGCTGAGTTATGTGTGCCCCCGATGTTTTCAAGATACTGTTTGTTCTTCCAGATTAATCTGTAGGCTTACTGGTGGGGCAATGGAATTAATAACACGGCAGGTTTCCCTTATCATAGTGGGCCAGTAGGAAGCTCGGAAATACTTGCTGTCACCAAAGGAGGGCGCTTCCTGGCACATTACTTTTTCCTGAAAGCTGAATCTTTCTACTCTATTCTCATTTATTTTGTTCCATTCTGTGTGTATATTTTTATTACAAAATAAAAAGCTTCAAATCCATCTGAAAGTGAAACATATATTATTATATTTATTTAAAATCTTTTAATATTTATTTTATTTTTGAGAGAAAGAGAGAGAGACACACACACAGAATCTGAAGCAGGCTCCAGGCTCTGGACTCGAACCCACGAACCGTGAGATCATGACCTGAGCCGAAGTCGGATGCTTAACCAACTGAGCCACCCAGGCGCCCATACATTCATATTTACGTATGTATAAATGTTAGCTATAGCTTGCACATGGTTATGTGTGTATTTACACATATGTATTGCATCCACATCATATGTGAATATACACACACACATACTTCTACATATCTGCATATATGAATCATTCTTGAATTCACTCAAAAGCATTCACTGGGCTTCCGCTGGTGGCCAGGCTCACCCGGTGAGCAGAAGTACCCAGCCACACGCAGGGTACCTTCCTACTTCTATGCAGTTCACCTTTTGAAGGAGCCAGACTCTAGTGATAATGGCATAATATGCAGATATGCTTTGGGAACACAGGGGACAGGGGACTCTTGGCGTTGTGGTTTCCTGAACTCTGTTCTTGCCCTCAGCTTCGGCATCTAATCTGTCACCCACCCCTATCCTTCTTCTGCTCTTTCCCCTGTTCATGGCCACCCTCGTAACTCACACCTCGATTGCCCCGACAGCTTGCCGTCTGGCATCTCTTCACCAATTCTTCTTTATACTTGTCTGGTGATTTTCCCTGACACATAGTGTTTATCTCTTAGGCTTCCTACCTCCGGTCCCTCCTGGCGATAGTCATGATAGCGGCTGGTCAGATGCGGTGCTGACTCTGAGCTTCTGGTTCTGTGTGTATCCTCGCCATTCACCTTACAAAATCTAGGAGGTTGCCACAATTAAAATCTCCATGTGGCAGGGAGGGAATAGATGCTCACAGTGGAAACCACTTACATAGCATCCTCCCCACTTCACTGCATCTGGGCACTGGGACTCCGAGCTCGTGGCCTCGGCTCCCCAGGCATCTGGGGTCCTACTGCTGATGGTTCAGCCTCATGGCTGGTGCTCAGCCCTGGCTCTGAGCATATTCCTGTGCTTCCTCTCTTTCCTTTCCCTCGAAGGAAAGGGCCTCACCTGTCTGCTCTGTTCCGTGAATACTTCCAGTGTTCTGGGCAGATCTTCTTGGTGCTGGTGAACAGTACACGCGGCTGCATTAATGGGGTACCTTGTGTAGCCCCAGAGTGGTGACAGCCAGACACTCCTTGTAATTCTGCATTTCTGTTCGGGGCACCAGACTCCTTAAGGGGCAGAGCTGTCCTGGAGCAGGTTGAGAGGAGTAGGTCCTGTGAGCTGGTCAAGGACTGGGTGGTGGCATAGAGGTGGAGAGGGGTGCAGGCACTCAGCAGAAGGCTGGTGTTTTCCAGGACCTGAGAATCCATGGTTTCTCCATGAAGATTTGGCTCCAACCCACCCTCATGTTCACCCCCTCCCCAAATTCCCGCAACACTCCTTGAGAACCAGCAATGATAGCTGGGTCTTCTTGCTTAGATGACCTTTGGTTCGAGGCAACAGAAACCAACTGAAGCTGGTCTAAGCATCTGTAGTCACCTTTGCATCCTAGATACTTTGCTTCACTCACTTGGCTTGTCATTGTCTTAAATGCATTAACAGGCACTTATGCTGCCTCTTTCTAGAGCCGTGAGCATCCCACGGAGCATGAAGAAGATGTTCAGCAAATTCCTTGGCACTTTTCTAGGCTCTTGGGATCCACCAGTGAGTGAAACAAGTCCTGCCTTCCAAGAACTTACACTCTTCAGAGGAAGAGACAATGAATGACTCACGCAGTAAATATGATGGTGTAGTATGTTGGGAGAAAGAAAAGTCAAAGCTGGGTAAGGAGTGGGGAATGTTGGCCAGTGGTAGAGGTTTGGGGAAGGACAGACTGCCGTGTCCAAGAGGAGATTAAGGGAACAGAGACATAAAGGGCTATGGGCAGGAGCCGCATGGTTATCTGGGGAAGGAACATTCTAGAAGGAACAGCCCAGGCACAAGCTCTGAGTCAGGAGTGTGCTGGGAATGTCTGGGGATCAGCAAAGAGGCCGGTGCGGCCAGGGCCCGACATTTCATTTTTCCTTGGGCGTGGAAGGAAGATTCCTTTTTGGGTGTGCGCTTCTGTTCAACGTTGGCTTGTCTCACACTTTGGAGAGGTCAGCCCGAAAACGAAAGCTTCATCTTTAACTCGAACCTGTTCTGTTTTTCCGAGAGGGATACCCGTCAGGGATCTGGCCGTGTGTGTGTGTGTGTGTGTGTGTGTGTGTGTGTGTTGCGAGGAATGCTTTTCTTCTGCAAAAGCCCAGCTCTGGGGAGCCACTTCTGTTTGTAGATAAATTTCAAAAACATCGTCTTCCAGATGCTGTGTCTCCACAGCACATTTTGGATGCCTGACATTTAAAATCCTGGAAACTAAACCCCCCAGTGCCTCATATCTCTTTGGAAATGATGAATTTCAAATGAACTCAAGTTAATGTAGTGCTTGTGAAGGGCGCCAGACAAACCGTGTTCAAAACTGTAGACTCTCGACAAAACAGGTCCAGCACGGCCGCTCTCGGCAGATGGCTCTGCCCTCCCAGACTTGCGCACGCCCAGACGCCGCCTCCCAGTGTGAGAAGGTACTTTCTGTTTACTTCCCCTTCCCTCTCTTGCCTGTGGGTGACCACACTGTTTCCAGCAAATCGTTTAATCTCGTGCGAGTTAGTAATTGGATAAGTAAGCAAGGTTTTATGTTAGTCAGGATTTTTGGGGTCAGGAAGATGCAATCAGGGACACTTGGTGGATTTGATCTGAGCTTGGAACTCATGGGCAACTAACTCTTTCTCTGGCCACATAGACACGGCTCCCGGAACAAGTGTTAGCTGTAGACTACTGTCTCTCTGCAGTGATACTGATCAACACTGATCTCAACTGTTGGCATTTGGAGATGGATAGTTCCTTGCTTGGGGGGCTGTCGTGTGAATTGTAGGACGTTAAGCCACATCCCCGGGTTTTATCCACTAGATGCCAGTAGCATCTCTTCCAGGTGTGACAAGCACACCATCTTCAGGCATTGCCACGTGTCCTCTGCGTGACAGCGTCTCCATTGGCCATCAGATTCCAATATCTGGGTGGCAGCTCTCAGCCCTTGTATTTAAAAATTGGGTTCCTAGGGGCGCTTGGGTGGCTTAGTCGGTTAAGCGTCCGACTTTCGCTTAGGTCATGATCTCGCGGTTCGTGGGTTCGAGCCCCGCGTCGGGCTCTGTGCTGACTGCCAGCTCAGAGCCTGGAGCCTGTTTCAGTCTGTGACTCCCTCTCTCTCTGACCCTCCCCTGCTCACGCTGTCTCTCTCTCTCTCCTAGAAATAAATAAAAATATTTAAAAAAACATTAAAATTAAAAAAAAAATTGGGTTCGTAAACTCAGTGTTCCTGGTACAACCCATGAATTGGACAGGGACTATGCTTTCTAACGGTGAAGGTGGCGACATGCAGTTGCTCTTTTCTTATTATAGAAGTAATACACAGTCATTGTAAAACTTGGGAGCAAAGCAAAACTATAAATTAAACTAAGATTCATCTGTGTTTTCATCAGCCGTGAACAAACTGCTCTGTAATATATCTCGTTGTTTTTTTATACATAGATCTGTGTGAGTTACCAATGGATATCCTTCTGTCACCAAAGTAAGATCATTTTTTATACTGCCTCCCAACTTAGTTTATTCTGTGTGAGCATCATAAACATGTTTCATGTTATTAAATGCTCTTACCTGTGATTCTAATGGCTGTGTGGTGTTGCATCGTGGAGATGGGCCGTAATTTACTCACCAGGCCCCTATTATTGACATTCCCGTTGTTTCCGATTTTTCTCTGTAAACACTAGCTTTGGTCATTCCCTTTTCACATTTAGAAACGCTGGGACAGGCCAGGAAATAGAATACTGGATTTTGGTTGAGAGGGAGGGGATGAATGGAAGGGATGAGCTGAGAATGACATCAGGTCTTCAAGCTTTGGTTCCTAGGAGGATGATGGTGGCTCCACTAATCGAGGGGGGGTGGAGGGAAGATGATGGGGTTTTGTGGCGAATCTGCTCACTCTTGACACCGTGTTGGTAGGCAGCTGAGATGCCTCATGGCCAAGCAAAAACAGGGGTCCAGGCTTAGATAGCCACCAGGCATGATCTCCCGAGAGATTGGAGCCTGTAGCACAGAGCCATCCAGCAGAAGTCTAATGCAAACTGTGTGTGTAATCTTTCCATTTCTAGTGGCCATAGTAAAAATGTATGTTAAAAGAAACAGGTGGAATTAGTTTAATAATGTCTTTTATTTAACCAGTATATCCAGACCATTATTTTACCGTGTGACACTAGCCACATTTCAAGTGCCCATTAGCTTTATGTGGTTAGTGACTGCTCTGATGGACCAGGCTGCTTTGGGCCATTCTGTCCTAGCAGCTTTCTGTCCCCCACCATGGGACATCAGCCATGTTGTTACAGCTGGAGGAGGTGCTAGAGCATCGAGTGGGTAAAGGCCAGGGATATGGCAAAACATCCCACACCACATGGGCAAATCCTTCAAATTGAGGATTATCCAGCCCAGATTGCCTTTGGCGCTGAGGCCGAGAAACAGTGGTGTGCAGTTAACGTTTGCACAGGGGGCTATGGTATTCGCCATGCGTCAGCATGTGTAGGGAGCTCTCCAAGGTGCTCCTCAGAGCAACCCTATGAAATAAGCATTATCAGCATCCCCATACTACAGATGAAGTAACTGAGGTCTACAGAAATTAGGTGCATTTGTTTCAAGGTTTTGGAGCTGAGATTCAGACTCAGGGCATCTGAGTCAGGAGTAGAGAGTAGCTACAGCGGAATAAGCTTAGGAATTACCTTAAGTTCTCAACCTCACCTGCAGTTGTTGGTAAATAAACATATCATTCCTATATTCCTCTTTTATCTTTGAATTATTTCTAAGTTTATTTATTTATTTTGAGAAATAGAGAAAGTGCATGAAGAGGGGAAGAGCAGAGAGAGTGAGAGAGTGGGGGGGGAGACAGAGAAACCCTAATAGGCTCTATACTTCCAGCACACAGGCTGATGGCGGGCTCAATACCACGAACCATGAGATCATGACCTGAGCTGAGATTGGGAATCAGACACTTAGCCGACTGAGCCACCCAGGTGTCCCAATCTTTGAATTTTTTTTACTAAGTGCATTTACTTCATCACATCAGTATGGTCAAGTGGAAAACTCCTGAGTCTCACAAGCTACTAATGGGCTCTGAGTCTTGGACAGATCAGTTAAACACTGAATTGTCTGCATTTTCATCTGTGAAATGGACACAGATAACACTTACCTCACAGGATTAATGCAGAGGCTGGGCTCATTAAAACATTTGGAAGCCTTTATCACCTGTCCAGTGGATGCTCGATAAATCTGAGGCAGGATTGTATCCCCACATCCTTGGTCTAGACAATCTGTCACCAATAAAGGAAAGGGTCTTATGCCTGATTTTTGAAGACCCAGAAGAATATGCATACCTCATGCCCTTGAAGCTTACAATCATGGGACCAAGATGCTGGTCAGCAGAATTCTGTTCCTTGAACATTTCAAAGAACCATACTTGCCGGAACTCTCTGGTGTGCTTGGTGCCTTGAAACGTTTTAGAAGCCGTATGATTTCTGAGGCAGAATGAAGCTGGAGAGAGGTGGCATCCAAAATAGCACATTAAAAAAAAAGTCTGAGCAAGGGCATTTGCAGTGTGGAAGCAGAATGTTAATTGAAATCTTACTTTGCCAACAGGAGCTTTGGAAAGAGCCCAATCAGGATTAGACTAATTAAGACATCTTTAAAATTGAACAGGTTGGACTGTCTTAAAGAAGAATTGAACCACATGAAAACTATATGCTGAGGAATGCGATTCGGGAAGTTTGAGAAAGGAAAACAAACGAACTTGAAAATATGTCTGGTAAAGTCAAAGGAAGGAAAAAGAGGTTTTGGCTCTATGGACCTGAGCTAGTCAAACATACCACACGGGGAAGTCAATTTTCTAACGTGTCTTTGACTTTGGTGAGTTTGATTTCATTGTTGGGCAGGTAGACCATTCAAACCACCTTGCAGATAAGCTGGGTTTTCTTCTGTCGCCTCTCTTGGATGGGTTTTAGGGAACACTTCCCTTATGCACCACTACACGAAAGACCAAAATATTTAAACAGAACTTTTTCTAAATGCAGAGCATCATGTCATTTTTAAGATATTTTAATGCGTCTTATCTCTCGGCTTCACCTCCTTTGTTTCCTGCCCAGCCAATCAAAAAGTCTTTATTTTAATGTGTTGCTAAATATAGTAGTTTTACAGAAAGCACAGATAAGACTCCTAATTTTTAAGGTTGTGCTAAGTACGGAGCTAGCCTGACAGCCTATATTTAGTATAATGATTTATTTGCTCTTCCGGAAAGCTAACAATTTACTGTAAAAGTTTGGATATAAAAGGTGAGGTTATATCAACCGCACAATATAATCAATAGCGTTACTCAGTACATCGGAAGATTCCAGTACTACCGAAAAATATTTTGACAAGACTTAAAACAGTTAAAAGTTCATCGTATTTGCTCATTATTGGAATTGGTAGTATGTGTGCCGACAGCATCACAATAAATATTTCTGCGATCAGGAAACTTGTTACAGTCCAACAGCAAGTTTGCTCAAGCCTTAAATTATTTCTCATAATCTGTAAATAATGTTGACATTACTTTGGCATTATAATAAATATTAAGGCTATTTGGAAGTGAATATGCTAGTTTCAATGCCTGCCTAGCAAAACAAACTTATTTATATTATTGGCACTTAGGATAAGAAATATCACAGTATTCTGCATTTGGCACACCAGGCTGACATATTTCGTATTATCATTACATTTGTTTGGGGGTTCAAAAGTCATATAATTAATGCACTAATAAACTATTTCGTAGAGCTGTTTTCCAGAAGCACATTACCAAATGCTTTTTCAATAACATAATAACTGAAGTCTTGTTCACAGTAAATAGCAATTGATAACAAAACAGTTAACTGAATGGTTTAACCATTTTTATTAACGACAAGTAATGCAACTTTAGAATGTGGGGAGGAATAAACAAGGGAGAAAATTGAAGTTTTCAGAGTAATTTTTGCAGGCAAATGGATTGTGATTTGCGGGAAAGATACGGAAAATGAAATCTAGATGCCAGTGGCTGCAGACAGGGATGTTTATACGGACTTGGGTGCTGTTCTTCGGTACGAAATCACAAGGAGGAAGAAAGAGGTCACAGCGGAATGAATGAAAAGGTTCCCCTAGAAAAGTGGTTTTTAATATTCGAGGAACTGGCCCCATGTCCCTTATACCACTTTCCCCTTAAACTGATCACATCATCCACCTTCCCTGGGCAAGCCCGTGGAGGTAGGGCATCCCGCACTCTGTGTGTGGGTGAGGCAGGGGGAGTTCCAGCTAAGCCCCAGAATTCCTGGGGCTTAGGAATTCCCGGCCCCTGAATTCCCGGCTTCCCTGGCTTTTCTATGAGACGCGGGCCAGGTGTCACTCGGCATCAACTGTCCTCCGTGTTTTTCCTCTAATAAACTGAGTGTAGGTCCATGGGCACACTCAGAGTCAAGTCAAATTAGAAGAATTAGCAATCGATGATTTTTTTTTTTTTTTGAACAGAAGAAAACAGGGGAAGCAGGTACGTATTTTTGTGTCAAACGTTTGGAAGGTTGAGAGCCCCACCAGCGAGCTCCACCTTGGAGGAAGCCCTGGGAGAACCTTCTGGTGGGCGGCCGCCTATCTGCTGGGATAGGAGGTGCGCGTGGGGTGGTGGCAGGTGTGGGCGGGATCATCTTGACCTCACCATCATCGTCATTGTTATGGCTCAGCCGGATGGGTGGGCTCACGGGTCAGACAACAGAGGACTCGGGCCTGCTGATCCCGTAGCGGCACTGCATGGAATGTTCGCCGTCTCCAAGGCCCTTTGCTCGGTGCAGTTTCCCACTTCCTGGCTTGTGAAGTGCTCTCTCATTCACGGTCTGATGCGTCCACACCAAATACTTGGATTCCCATCTTCCTCTTACATACCTGGTCCAGTCGGTCCGGACATCTCGTCTGTGGACCTTCCTGTCTCTCTGAGGACTTTGTCAGCGTCGCCCCCACAGCAAGGTCTTCCCTGATGGCCTCAGAAGGCTCCTGCCCTCCCACCCCAGTCCCTCCACCTCCCCTGACACCTGTCACCTCCCGCGGTCGCAGGTCACATGCACGTGTTTCTGTATTCATCGTCAATCTCCTCCTGCTAAGGCGTCAGCTCTGTGGAGGTGGGGACCTTGTCTCTTCTGCCCTGCACCTGGCACACAGCAGGTGCTCAATAAATGTTACTTGAGTACTCCATAGCGCAGACTGGGAGATAACATTCATATGTGATGAATGAAGAAACCAAGGTCTGGGGAGACCTGTGATTGGGCACCACAGAGAAGACGTGTCCTCTGTCCCCAGCTCCAGCCTCTGCCCTCTCAGTCAGGCTTCCAGATCAGGAGCAGCCAGGGCCTCCCATCAGTCACCTGCAGACACTCTGATTCCCTCTGTCCCCTCTGCGGTCATCAGTGTGTGTGTGTGTGTGAGTGTGTGTGTGTGTGTGTATGTGTATATATATGCATGTGTGTATATATATATATCTGTGTATCTGTGTATATGTGTATATATAATTATGTATATATGTGAGTGTATATGTGTATATGTATATATGTATATCTGTGTATATGTGTAAGTGTATGTGTATATATGTGCGGATATGTGTATATACATGTGTATATATGTGTACGTATGTGTATATGTGTGTAATACATGTGTGTGTGTGTGTGTGTGTGTGACATGGGTCAGTCTGAAGTCCTGTGGCCAATGAGGTCATTTTTCATTTCTTCATCTGCACAGCTAGACATTATCTTGCAGTCAGACCTAGCAATGTGGATGAAGTCTGAGTTTGGCGAGTACATTTGAATCATTTATGACTGACAGGCGGATGCCCCACAACCACGCTCTCTCCTCAGCCAGCTCTGCAGACCGCTGGCCTGTGGGGTCTCCAGTGGGAGGAGCAAGGAATGAGGGGCAGACAGAAGGGAAAGGCTGAAATCCAGGGAAACGGTGTTGGGTGGGGCGGACAGGGGTGGGTGGAAGAAGGTGGAACAGAGGCGAGCTATATCCAAGCGGGCTTCAGCGGGTCAGTGGGGAGAGTCCACAGACCTTGTGACTCTAGAAAAAGAATGGATCCGGGGCGCCTGGGTGGCTTAGTCGGTTAAGCGTCTGACTTTCGCTTGGGTCATGATCTCGCGGTTCGTGGGTTCGAGCCCCGCGTTGGGCTCTGTGCTGGCTGCCAGTTCGGGGCCTGGAGCCTGTTTCAGTCTGTGACTCCTTCTCTCTGACCCTCCCCTGCTCACGCTGTCTCTCTCTCTCTCTCCTAGAAATAAATAAAAACATTAAAAAAAATTAAAAAAAAAAAAAGAATGGATCCTGGGGACGTTTCAAGAGTCTGGCTCAGCCCTCTGCTTTTGACTACAAGATGCCTCTTTAATGCTTATGTCTCTAGACAGTAGGTATTTTTGTTCTTGGAAGCTAGAAAACATTTATTGTATAATAAAAAAACACAGAGGAAAAGTGTAAGAAAAAATTATTAACATTCTGATGCGTTCCTTCTAAGTAGGTTTTTTTTTTTTGTATGTTCATTTATAATTTTTACAAATGTATGTTTGGGGTTTATTTCATATATATTTTTTTTATATTTTATTTTATTTCTAGGAGAGAGAGAGAGACAGCGTGAACAGGGGAGGGTCAGAGAGAGAGGGAGTCACAGACTGAAACAGGCTCCAGGCTCTGAGCCGGCAGTCAGCACAGAGCCCGACGCGGGGCTCGAACCCACGAACCGCGAGATCATGACCCAAGCGAAAGTCGAACGCTTAACCGACTAAGCCACCCAGGCGTCCCTGGGGTTTATTTCATATTAAGTCATGAGCCTTTCCCCCCTCACTAGTTAGTCATTAAAATATAATTTTAACTAGGGGCACCCGGGTGACTCAGTTGGTTAAATGTCCGACTTCAGCTCAGGTCCTGATATCGCAGTTCATGAGTTCGAACCCTGTTTTGGGCTCTGTGCTCACAGCTCAGAGCCTGGAGCCTGCTTCAAATTCTGTTTCCCTCTCTCTCTGTCCTCCCCCACTAGTGCTCTGTCTCCTCTCTCTCTCTCTCAAAAATAAATAAAAATTAAAAAATATATAATTTTAATGACAGTTTGAGGTCTCTGGGTCAGGCATGTCATAATTTAATAAACTGTGTCTTAATATTTAGATGGCTTCCCATTTTTCATGATTATAAAAATGCTGAGGGAGGGGCACCTGGGTGGCTTAGTCCGACGCTTAAGCGTCCAACTTTCGCTTAGGTCATGATCTCGCGGTTTGTGGGTTCGAGCCCCGCGTCGGGCTCTGTGCTGACTGCCAGCTCAGAGCCTGGAGCCTGTTTCAGAGTCTGTGACTCCTCTCTCTCTGACCCTCCCCTGCTCACGCTGTCTCTCTCTCTCCTAGAAATAAATAAAACATTAAAAAAAATTTAAAAAAAATGCTGAGGGAAATATTCTTGTTTGATCTGTGAATGAATGGGAAACCACATTTGTGACTGCTTTTTTGGGTGCAGATTCCCGGGAGTGGAATTCCTGCATCAAAAGGCGTTAGCTTAAAACTCTTGGGACTGATCTCCAAGGGTTTTGAGCCTCAGTTTCCCTCTTACCCCCTGGATAAGGTTGTCCTGAGAACGGAATGAAATGCTACCTGTGTGAATTCTCCGTTGCCCTGTGATAGGTGACTTTTTTGTTACTCCTGTGCACCCCAAATAAGGCCCTCTATCCCATGAAAATCTGGAAGAGTTTTCTCCCCCTTTCTTAAGAAGATCTATGCTACAGAGGAAACTATGGCACAAGACCTGGTTTAAAAAAGATTTTCACGGGGCACCTGGGTGGCTCAGTTGGCTAAGCATCCGACTTCAGCTCAGGTCATGATCTCCCGGTTCGTGGGTTTGAGCCCTGTGTCGGGCTCTGTGCTGACAGCTAGCTGAGAGCCTGGAACCTGTTTCGGATTCTGTATCTCCCTCTCTCTGACCCTCCGCTGCTCACGCTGTCTCTCTCTCTCTCTCTCTCTCAGAAATAAATAAAACATTTTAAAAAAAAAAGGATTTTCATCTGCTTCAGGAAATTAAATCTAAACACGTATTTTAGGAACTGCTGTAAATTTCGCTAAGCTACAATGTTTTCCTTCGAAGTCTAGGACATATGGTTAGTCTTCCAGTGTTACTAGTAACAAAGTCCTGAAAATATTAACTATTTCATTCTTCCGAGGATAGTGTAAAATTATCCTTTATTTTCTTTTTTGCCTCCCACACTTTGGTTTTAACAAAAAACGAGACATTCCTATTATAAGTAATTACAGCCCTTCTGTTACAGTCTTTCAACGCCATAAAATTAGCTATTGTACTAAATAATTAGCACATGCCATTCAGAATATCCTAAAAATTATACGCAACACCAAGCAGGAACTATACGCTGACACTTGGCCATGTTCTCTAGAAACTGCTCAATGAAAATTAAGTATTGGCAACAGGTGCCTTGAAAACAATTTATTAATCGTAAAAAAAAAAATGAGGCATTTGAGTGACGGCATGTGAAAACGTTTTCAAGTTTGGGATTGTCTGAACTCCGACTCCTTAAACACAGTCTTGCTTGCTCGTGTAGTAATTGTATCCTTGAAGATAATTCCGCCAGTGACTTTCCTGACAGCTGATTGAAAGCTTCCCCACAGCCGGCAGAGGCTCTTCCCGGCTTGGGGGGTGGGGGGGCGGGCCAGCGAGGACCGGAAACCCCGAAAAGTTGCTAAGCCCAGCGGCTGCCTTCAGAAGGTCGCCAATAGTGTGCTTTTCTCCTTCAATCTTTGAGGATTACATCTTTATTAATTCTTTTGAATCCTTACCGAACTGTGGCTCTTTTGAAGGCTTTAATGGCTTTGTAGTTAGAGAAGGACCTTGATGACTTTTACAAATTGGAGATGGACAAACCTGTATTATTTCAGGCAGTCGTGATCACTTCGCTGCCCTCTCACCAGGGACACGTGTTTTACTAAGGCCGTGTGTTTTGGAAGCCTCATAATGACTATCATATCATAATTTAGGCTTTTTGGAATAATTGAGCTCAAATTAGGAAAAGAGTCTGACTTCCAGAATGTCTTTAAAAAGGCAGATTCATTTCATTTTATTGTACAGGCAGAAATGGATACTGAGCTGGCATTCAGGCATGGTACAGTTTGGCAAAGGTTAGAGAGTTATATGGTGAAAATAGAGATAAGGGCACAGGAGATTAGAAATAAAAGAATAATATTATCAACCCTCCCCCCCCCCGCAATGAGGTGATATGCCATATTAATATTAGACAAAATACCATCTAATGGAGTTAAGACAGTCATTTCATACAAAGAAAAGCTTCAAAAATAATATAGTGGTTTTAGATATAATGTTTTTTAGATAAAACTGTCACATGTATCTAATATTTAAAATGTAAAGAAAAGCATTATACCACACCTTCTTCTAATTGACAAATCCACAGGGTCCTCCCTCTTCCTTAATTACTGACTGGGGAGGAAAACAGAAGACCAGTTGACAATTGAAAAGTCAGATCCAATGGACATATTTAGAGCTTGATACCAATTTCCACCCACTTAAAGAATATACATTGTTTTAAAGCTTCAAAATTTACCACGTGTGTAACACTGATTCTCAAATATGGCCGCATGGATCACCCGGCGTGTTTTACAGGCAAGTGATGTCAGGATCCTGACGTAACCAGAGCGCAGTGCATCCTGGACACCAGGACTCTGCACACCTACCCAGAGGGTCTGATGTGAAGTCCGGGTGAACAGCCACTGTTCCCATCTGAGGCAGCCGTGGCTGGTTTCAGAGGACATGCCCAACAGGCCACCATCTCTGAGCAGACTGGAAGAACTGGAGAGATCAAAAACAAAAATGTAACTAGAAAAAGTCATGTGTTTGAAATGTTAAATTTATACTTCTGAGCAATTCATGGGACAAAAAAAATCAACAAATACTTAGAACTGTTTGATGATACAGGTATATATGTTATGGTGTATGAATGAAGCTAAAGCCATAAAAAGAGGGAAATCCACTTAGATTAGAAAAGAAAAAGACTGGAAATTAATGAGAAACTCATTTAATAACAGAGAAAAAGAACAGCTGATTAAACCCAAGGAAACTATCAGGAAGAAAACAAGTAAAAGTAGAAATTAATGGAACAGAAAATAAACATACAATAGTTGATTCTCTGAGATGATTAATAAAACAGACAAAACTCTTTCAAAGTTAATTAAGAAAAAGAGAGGAAGGCACAAATAAATTATCTTAGAAATAAAAAAAGATGATGCAGAGATTAAATTGATGAGGTTATTATGAATAAAACATGTATGCCAATAAATTTGAAGTCCTCAATTAAATGAATAAAATACTAGGAAAAAATATAACTTATCATAACTGATTTGAGAGGAAATAGTTCTATAGCCATTAAGGAAATTGAATCTGTGGTTAAAAATCTTTTCACAAAGAAAGCAGTAGAATCAGATGATTTGAAATTGGAGTTCTATCAAATATTCAAGGAACCAATAATTGCATGCTACACAAACTCTTACAGAGAATGAAAAGGAAGAACCAGTTCCCAACTCATGTTACGGAATTGTCTTCACCGTGATGTCAAAACCAGATTGGCAAAAAGAAAAAGGAAAAGAATTATAGGTCAGTCTCACTCATGAACATGGATGCAAAGATGCTGAACGAAGATTATTGGCAAAATAAATTCAGTAACATGTAAAACACATCATGAAACATATAAAACACATGTATAAAATACATCATGAAGAAGTTGGGTTTCCTCTAGGAATGCAAGGTTGGTCTTTCAATGGAGAAATCTTTCACTGGAATTCTCCACATTAACCAAATAAGAGAGAAAGCCCCTATGAGAACCTCAATACATGCAGATAACATGGTGAGTAAAATTCTACGTCTCTTCATAAAAAATATATCCAAGCCAAATTTGAGCCACAGAGATCTTTCTTAATCTGATAAAGAGTACCTAAAAAACCCTACAGCAAATACCACATTTACAATTGAATGTTGAAAGCAGTGGTTTATCTATACAATGGAATACTACATGGCAATGAGAAAGAATGAAATCTGGCCATGTGCAGCAACATGGATGGAACTTGAGGGTGTTATGCGGAGCGAAATAAGTCAGGCAGAGAAGGACAGCTACCATATGTTCGCATGTATAGGAGGATTAGGAGGAACTTAACGGGGGACCATGTGGGAGAAGAAGGGGGGAAATGGTGGGGGAGAGGGAGGGAGGCAAACCATGAGAGACTCTTGAATGCTGAGAACAAACTGAGGGTTTATGGGGGTGGGGGGAGGGGAAGGGGTGATGGGCATAGAGGAGGGCACTTGTGGGGATGAGAACTGGGTGTTATATGACTTGACAATAAACCAATTAAAAAAAAAATCTCTTTACATTTAGAACAAGGCGGTGAGGAGGGAGAACAGTCACCAAAGCAATCAGCCAGTACTGCGGGTGTTACATATAGAAGGAAAAGAAATGAAGCATAAACATCAGCAACGAACGAATAAAATCGTCTCTATTTGAAGAAAGCATGATGGTCTACACAAACCCCTCCTCACTCCCTAGACCCACAAATAAATCATGAGAATTAATCAGAAGTTCATAAGATCAATAGAATCAAACCCAATGTACAAAAATCAGTTGTACTTCCTTAAATCAACGAAAGCTCTGAGGAAATGTAGGCAAAAATCTATTTGTAGCAAGACATTTATAAAATTTGAAGGAGTCAATTTGATATAAAATATGGATAAGCCTTTTATGGAGGAAATTATGAAACTCCATGGAAAGAAATTGAAATTACCCAAATAAAGATATATTCATGGAGAGGAAGCCTCAATATAGTAAGGATGCAAAATTCTCCAAGCTGGTCTATAGATTCAGTGAATTTCCCATATAAGTGCCAAGGGGATTTTTTTTTTTAAGTCAACAACCTGATTCTAAAAGGTATATGGAAAAGGAAAGGGCCAGGAAGAGTCGGCACATTTTTGAAGAAGAAAACGACATGGGGAAGTTTGATCTCACAGACAGAAAATCTTACCTGAAGTTATAAAAGACCAAACAAGGTACTGGTGCAGGGACAGACAAATAGACCAGAGACAGAACGGGTAAGGCCAGGAGGTGACTCACACCACACGCAAACCTGATTTATGAGAGGGCAGACATTGAGAAACAGTGTGGAAATTATTAAATAGGTTAATTTGGGGCAGCTGGGTTCCTGCGTGGAAAATTGTGGGTCTCTATTTCACACCACACACAAAATTCAGTTCCGAGGGGGTCTAAGAAATATGTGGCAAGACAATAAACTCATGGGAGAATATCTTCATGACCTTTGGGGAGGTTTTCTTAAACAAGATACAAAGCATAAGGCAAAAGATCAAAACACAAGACGGAAACTTGGAAGTATACTATGAAAATCGCAGCTACCTGTGGTGAAGCAACTGCTATCAGTCCTGTTGGCGGAGTGTGAACGGGTTTGATCAGTCTGGCCTTCCTAGTGAGGTTGGGTGTTTTCTTATCTCTTGGTCTCCCACTTCCGTTCCTACTCACTCACGCTTGGCTTGTGCTGTCCGATGGGACTCTCTATGATGGAAATGTTCTCTGTCTGCCTCTCCAATATGGCAGCCAACAGCCACAGAGGCTAATGAGCCCTTAAAATGTGGCTCCTGTAACCAAGAAGGTGGGTTTTAAATTTTATTCAGTTTTAATCCATTTCAGCTTAAATAACCACTCAAGTGGATGGTGTAGCTTTAAAGTGTGGCTTCTTGAGATATTCCACACCCTTTCACTCTAGAAAATGGTAACATTTGGGCAGAGACTCTTTGAGAAGTACCCTGAATGAGCAATCGTGGGATATTCAGACAGTGCAATCCCACAAGGGATTT